>JAULAV010004307.1:0-26812 GCA_030789695.1 Scilla litardierei
TCTGCCCTAGGTGCAGAAAATCTGCCCTGTGGGACCCACCAGGCCAGCTGGGCAAGCCCAGACCAGGCCAGAACCTGGTCTGGATGTGCCCAGTCTGGCGCACCAAGCCTGGGCACCTGGCCCAGGCTAGGGCGCCTGGCCCTGGGCACCTGGCCCGGGCCCAGTCACCAGGCGGCCCAGGGTGCCCAAGGCGCTTGGGCTTGGGCCCGCGCCCAGGCCCAGGGCACCTGCCTTGTGCGCCTTGGCAAGCGCCCTGGCGGCTGGGCCTGGGCACCGGGCCCATGCCCAGTGCGCCTGGCGCCCAGGGCCTTTTACCCTGGCTGGCCAGGTGCCCAGGCCAGACCCTAGTCTGGCCTGGGTCAACCTGGTCTGACCCGGTCTGATCCATCGGGCTATTTTAGGTGTATCTTGGGCATCTGGTGTCCAATTTGGACGCCGTTCGAACATCGGCGAAGATCGGGACATTCCCATCTTACCCGTGAACTTTTCCTTGTGTTTATATCATTAAATATTTCTGTAAACTATTTACGACGCATTTAATCCGGTTTGCATCAAATGCAAAATAGTCCCTATCTAATCTTAAATTATTATCTTGCATTAAATGAAATTATTCCATCCCTTGCATCAAAATGCAAAATATTCTCTCTAACTAATTTCTACCTATTACTAGACGAAGGTCGCACTCTGTGTGTGACTCTACGGTTGACCCTAATACAGGTTGGGCTCGAAGCCCTATACGGTAGTGACCACGAGCAGTGGTTGCCATCCCTGTTTCAGAATCATCATAATGTGGTTAGCTCATCAACATGAGAATTATCGGGACCACCCTGAACGTGTCTATATGAGTTCTGCAGTTATAGTCTCTCCGTCAAAACTATGTCGTGTAGATCAAGTCTAGGGTACGGTCAAACTGTCAACCACAATAACTTGACTCCGATTAGTTTCTATCGATCTTTAATCAACTAATGTTGGACTTCTTCCAACATACTCTGCGCAGAGATTTTACTAAAGACCGAACTAATTGTACGACATTAACTCCCATTGATCGGGAGAGACGAATCCTCTCTTGGTCATTACTATCCATGTACGCTTCAAGTGATACCCAATCAAAGACCTTTCGATAGGCCTAGCCTCGAAGCTAGGTCAGTGATTAAAGTGGCACCATTCACGCACAGGTTCGTAAAATGACCTCAAGTCAAAATACCAACTTGCCTATCATCACTAAGAGTTATCATTGACAGATTGGTCAATATAACCATATGATAACTCTTGTGGATCGTTCAGTGAACTCATTCTCTAATGAGCACCTGTGTCTCGTCTTCGACTTTGCCAGGTCGAACGATCATGAGATCATCGCCACCGCTAAACGGTGAAGACTTATGGCACAATGGTCTATCGGATGTTTCGATATCCTTGTCTCGAAACATCTACGACCACGAACCATTTTAGACTTATGCTACGGACGATCAAACATTTCTCCATGATTGAGATACTCATCTCAATACATGTTTGACCTTGCATAAAGTCTCAGAACTTTACCTAAGTTAATATCTAATGTTCACTACATTATAACTTAGATAAATTGTTACCAAACAGCTTACTGTTATTTCGAACAAGATGTTTTTGCTATTCACACAGAGATAAATAGTCTCGAGGGGATCATCTCTCTACAGAGGAATCACACTTTGTTAGACATGGTGCGATCCATGATAAGTGATGCTGAGTTACCTACCTCCCTCTGGGGCTATGCTTTAGAGATTGCTGCTTATATTCTTAACAGAGTTCCATCAAAATCTGTGCCGACAACTCCATATCAGATATGGAGTGGTAGAAACTCCACATTAACCATTTTAAGGAATGGGGTTATCCTGCATATGTCAAGAGGCATAATCCAGACAAACTGGTAGATAGATCTGTCTTGTGTAAATTCATTAGGTACCAGAAACATTATTCAGGGTACACCTTCTACCATCTAGAGACACAAAAGATTGTTGGCTCCAAACATGCCATCTTTTTAGAAAAGGAATTCCTTATGAAGGAAGCTATTGGCAAGGAAGTAGATCTGGACGAATGTTCAGAAAGAGAATTAACACAAGAACATGTGTTGGAACCAATGGGAGAATCAGAACCTGATGTTTCCCAGCCAGTCGTTAGAAGGTCCGATAGGATTCCTCGAGCCCCTGATAAGTAATACAGTTTTCTCGTAGATGGAGGGGTTGAGGATGGTGTCATATTATATGATGATCCTATTAGCTTCCAAGATGCCATTAAGAGTAGAGACTCTAAGAAGTGGCTAGATGCAATGAGATCCAAAATTGAATCCATGCACATAAATGAGGTATGGAACTTAGAGAACGTGCCCAATGGAAGTGTTCCCATTGGCTGCAAATGGATCTTCAAGAAGAAGATTGGTGCAGATGGAAAGATAGAAACATACAAGGCTAGGCTGGTTGCAAAAGGTTATCGTCAGATTCTAGGAATAGATTATGACGAGACTTTCTCACTAGTCGCCATACACAAGTGTATCCGGATCGTACTCACTATTGCTACTCATTATGACTATGAAATATGGCAAATGGATGTAAAGACTGCTTTTTCTAAATGGTGATTTAGAGGAGCAGATTTACATGACTCAGCCAGAAGGTTTCGAAGTCAGTGGGAGTGAAGGGAAAGCATGTAGACTGCATAGGTCTATCTATGGACTTAAGCAGGCATCAAGGAGTTGGTATTCTTAAGAAAACCAGTGAAAATGCTTTGGTCATCCTCGTACTATACGTTGATGATATTCTTTTAATATGCAATAACATAAGGATGTTGAAGTTTGTAAAGGAATGTCTATCAACTAACTTCTCCATAAAAGACTTGGGAGAAGCATCCTACATATTAGTTGTAAAGGTCTATAAAGATAGATCTAAATGGATGCTAGGTCTGTCCTAAGCCAGGTACATTGACACCGTGATAAAATGGCTTAGCATGGAAAACAGTAAGGGTGGTTTTATACCAGCCAATCATGGAATAAACCTTTCCAAGAAAATGTCTCCTAAAACTAACATGGAAAAGGAACGCATGAGTAAGATCACATATGCTTCTGCTGTGGGATCTATCATGTATTCCATGATCTGTACCAGACCTGATGTCGCTTTTGCACTAGGCGCAGTAAGTCGATATCAGTCTAATCGTGCTGAAGAACACTGGAAAGCCGTAAAGACAATTCTTAAGTACTTGCGAAGGACTAAATACTTGGTCTTGATTTACGGAAGTGAAGAGCTCATGGTTGAAGGCTTCATAGATACCATCATTCAGAGTGATATAGATGATAGCAAATCGATCTCAGGTTATATTTTCACTCTCAACGGAGGAGCAGTCAATTGGAGAAGTTCCAAACAAGACACTGTTGCAGACTCCATGATGAAGACCGAGTACATAGAGGCCAATGATGCGGTAAATAAAGCTGTCTGGATGAGAAAGTTCCTAAATCAGTTAGGGATGGTGCCTGCAGTTAAAGATCTAATACCTCTGTATTGCAACAATAATGCAACCATCAGTCTGGTTCAAGAACCAATATTCCAAAAGTGATACAGACATATCCTTCGGAAGTATCACCTGATATGGGATATTAAGAAAAGGAAAGAATAGAACTTATTAGAGTCTGTTCAGAAGACAACATATCAGATCCATTCACAAAGGCACTGGCACGCGATCATCTGGAGAGACTAGTGTGTAAATGTGGTATGAGATACTATAATAAATGGGCCTGAGTGCAAGTGGGAGATATTAAGGGATGTATGCCCTTGAGGCACTTTATATTTGTAAACATCTTCTTCATAAATGAAAGTATGCTTTCCGGTATCAATTGTCTGAGTAATTTTCTATTTTGCTTAGATAATTTCCTTAGACTCATAGTTAGGTCATACATGTTTCGATATAAAGATCGCGATTATAAGAAATGTATGACCGCTAGGAGCTAGAGTCTTAAAACATTCGTGATCATTGATCACTCCATATTTTACACCTTTTTTCTGCATGTTTGCATGCCATTTTGATCGCTCATATCGTGTTTTTCATGATTATTCCACAATATTGCGATGCTTTTCATGATTTCTTGTTTTTGTCGTATTTCAGGAGATTTGGAGCGATTTGGAGTGATTCTGATATGCACCCACTCCGGAGTTTCACCGGTGACTCTTTCGAGGGGAATTCTGCGATTGGAGAGGAGTGGAAGAAGAAAGAACGTCGTAGGAGCGACGAGGAAGCAAAAATACGAAGATTGGTCATTTTCAGCATGCCACTCGGCCGAGTGAAGGAGTCACTCGGCCGACCATCGACAGCCCGCTCGGCCGACCGGATCGGACACGCAGCAGATTGAATTTCAGCGTGCACTCGGTCGAGCATCACCAGACCACTCGACCGAGCATGGAGACACCACTCGCCCGAGTGGCATCTCGACGACGGCAAGCAAAAATCCCGAAGTTACTGTAATCCGTCAGTCAGCTCCCGAGTTCCGACTCGGCCGAATGAAGAAATCACATCGGCCCAGTGAAGAAAGTCACTCGGTCGAGTGACTCCCGAGGAGACGACCCCCAAAAGTCCGAAGTTACTGGAATCTGTCAGGGTCTGTCACTCGGCCTGTAGCGTAAATTGCGATTTTCAAGCTGCGCAGGGGCATTTTTGTCACAGTTTTTTGGGCGATTTTGGGGGGGTATTTAACCCCAGTTTTTAACCTAGTTTAGAGAGCTTTTCTTATACTTTTTGCAGCCTTTTTAGAATACTTTTTAGGAGATTAGATTCGATTCTTGGGAGAGAGATAAAAAGTTCTATTTTGTTGGATGCTATTGAAACTTCATTTGTTTGTCTCTCTTTCTACCAAAACCCTCATTTTTATTGATATATTGTCTATTGCAATGATTTTTATTGATATTTCCATTGAATTTCTAATGATTTGCATTATGAATTGTGAGTAGTTTTATCGTCTTAGGGCGTAGGGATGAACCCTACGAACCCTATTTCTAATTTGTGATGAATTGGTGAAATTCTTGCTAGAATTGATTAGGGTTAGTTTGGGATTGATTTAATATGAATAGCTAGGGATTCATACCGATTGGGATTTGCAAGAGATTGGATCCCAACTCAATAGGAAGCCCTAGAAATTCGAATTGGGTTACAATTGGGTTTCTCTGGAATCGGTTTGAAAGATATTGGACCGAAACTAGGGTTTTCGATTGCAATTCTATACCAATACCCGTTTGCAAGAGATTGGACGGGTAGGAACTATCCCAACCTAGATCATAGCTCGAGTTTGCACGAGAGTGTGCTCTAGACATGATTGGACGATGATGTTGTTCTTATCGCTAGCTTGCCTTGGTTAGGGTTTGCAAGAGATTGGACCCTACCCTAGGTTTGCTATAGACCGGCAATAGCGCGAGAGCGTGAGCTTGGTTCTACATTTATTTGCAACTAGTTCACCTGAATTTCAAGCCTGGCAATTATGGAACCTACGAATCACAATGACGAGATACGGTTTGTTGCGAGGAATTCCCTATCCCTAGGCGTTTTTATTAATTTGATATTTTCTTTATACAATTGAACGACTGTGACCGCTTTATTTCGAATATTTCTCGACTGTTCTTATAGCGAGGTGAATTGAAGAAGACACCGTCATTTGCCCTCCTCGTGTTCGATACCCGCTCGTCGCTACACCGTGCGCTTACGGTAAGATTAGCGAGTCCCGCCCCGGGTGTGTATCCGGGGCGTCGATCAAGTTTTTGGCGCCGTTGCAGGGGATGGTTTTTGATGGACCCAATCTTGCACGCTCTCCCGAAATTTTCCACAAGATCTTAGCAGGTAACATGGGGGATGCAATGCCACTGACTGAGTCTGGCCAGGGAGATGATGAATCCTTTGTGGAGCTCCTTAAAGAACTTGTTGATGAGGTCCACGCCACTGGAGCTTTTGCTATTAACATCGAGGACCCCGTCGAACAATTATTTGCATGCTTCATGATGGATCAAATCTCCCCGGATGGGACAATTGGGGGCGACATCAGAGTTGATGTGAGAGACGACAAGGTATATTTCGAAGACAGCAGAACATGCATCGAGAAGTGCTACATCCCCGAGGAATCCACTGGACATATCGATATTTAGGGAAGTGCGCTCTATGACCCCCACTCCTGCATTTATGGATTAACTGACATATATCTTGGTCTCAGGAATGAACCGGAGCAAAGTGGAGGTCCTATCGATGCCTGTGCGGAATTGTGCAGTGTCTATTCAGATGCACCATCCTCACCAAGAAGCGAATCTGAGCCTCCACTCGAGAGTTCACCACCTGAACATGAGCTAAACTTAGAAGTTGAAGGAGAAGCCAAACTCACACGAGCTGATGAAGCAGAGGGTACGACACCTCTTGAGGTAGAGCTTAAACAATTACCGCCGAATCTAAGGTATGCTTTCTTGGGTAGTAAATTGACCTTTCCGGTGATTGTTAATGCCCACCTCGGACATGAACAACTTGAAAAACTATTAGAAGTCCTTAGGGACCACAAGGATGTCCTTGGCTACACTATCTCGGATCTTAAGGGAATAAGCCCTAGGCTATGCACGCATAGGATCCACTTGGAAAACACTGAAGCCACTTCCATTGAGCCTCAAAGGCGGTTGAACCCGAATATGAAGGAGGTAGTCAAAAAGGAAATCCTTAAATTGCTTGAGGCCGGCATTATTTATCCAATCTCAGACAGTAGATGGGTTAGCCCCGTTCACATTGTCCCCAAAAAGGGGGGATGATCGTTATAAAAAATGAAAAAGGAGATCCCATCTCTACATGCACTGTCACGGGATGGCGGATGTGTATTGATTACAGAAAACTAAATAAAGCCACCCGAAAAGACCATTACCCAGTACTCTTCATAGATCAAATGCTTGAACGGCTTGCTAAACATAAATACTTTTTCTACTTGGATGGGTATTCGAGGTTTTTCCAAATCTCTATGCATGAAGATGACCAAGAAAAGACTACTTTTACTTGTCCCTATGGAACTTACGCCTACCGTAGAATGCCCTTTGGTCTTTGTAATGCACCCGCCACCTTTCAGAGGTGCATGACCTCCATCTTTTCCGACTATATTGAAAATATTATGGAAGTTTTCATGGATGATTTCTCAGTTTATGGAAGTGAGTTTGATTCTTGTTTGGCTAATCTTACCAAAGTTCTTAAAAGATGTCAACAAAATAATCTTACTCTTAATTGGGAGAAATGTCACTTTATGGTCACCGAAGGGATAGTGCTTGGGCACCTTGTCTCCTCAAGAGGGATTGAGATTGATAAGGCGAAGATTGAGGTAATCAAGAAACTCCCTCCTCCTATTAATGTTATGGGCATTAGGGGCATTTTTGGTCATGCGGGGTTTTACCGCCCCTTTATCAAGGATTTCGCCTTGATTGCCCGGCCCCTTACCTCCTTGCTTGCTAAAGATGCTCCATTTATTTTTTCAGGAGAATGCTTGCGGGCGTTCAATACATTGAAGGAAGCACTAATTTCTGCACCTATCATACAACCACCGGATTGGAGCCTTCCCTTTGAGCTCATGTGTGATGCAAGTGACCAAGCCATTGGAGCGGTGTTAGGACAAAGGAAAGACATGAAGCTACATGCAATATTCAATGCAAGCAAAACGTTGGATGACGCGCAGAAAAATTATACAACTACTGAGAAAGAGCTTCTAGCGGTCGTTTATTCCATTGAAAAATTCCGCTCCTATCTCCTTGGATCCAAGGTAATTGTCCACACTGACCATGCGGCATTGAAGTATCTTCTAAACAAGAAAGAGGCCAAACCTAGGTTGATTAGGTGGATACTTCTATTGGAAGAGTTTGATTTGGAAATTAGAGATAAGAAGGGTTCGGACAACGTTGTGGCGGATCATTTGTCTAGGCTTATTCGTGACAAGGAGGACGAGAGCTTGCCCATCGATGACACCTTTGTTGATGAGAGGATATACGCCATAAGGCCCGGGGGAGTTCCTTGGTATGCGGACTTTGTCAATTACTTGGCTTGTGGGATTAAACCATGCGGGATGCCCACACAGCAAAAGAGGAGATTTATGCATGAAGTCCGTAGCTATTTCTGGGAAGATCCGTATCTCTTTAAGATATGCAAGGATGGGGTTATCCGGAGATGTATTTCTAAGGAGGAGGCCACCTCCATCATCATGCATTGCCATGGTATACCATGCGGGGGACATCACGCCGCTTCCAAGACTACGGCTAAGATATTGCAGAGTGGATTCTTTTGGCCAACCATCCAACCATGTTCAGAGACACGCACGACTTCGTCAAGGGGTGTGATAGATGCCAACGGACCGGGAATATTTCCAAACGAAATGAGATGCCAATGCGGCCCATTCTAGAAATTGAGCTCTTTGATTGTTGGGGAGTGGACTTCATGGGACCATTTACGTCAAGCAATGGTAACAAGTATATCTTATTGGCCGTGGACTACGTCTCCAAATGGGTAGAAGCCATCACCACCCCTACCAACGATGCAAGAGTCGTTTCCAAGTTTTTCATGCAGAATATTTTCCCACGCTTTGGGGTGCCTCGTACTTTGATAAGCGATGGGGGAAGCCACTTTATAGAAAACAAATTTGAAGCCATGTTGAAAAAGTACGGGGTAAACCATAGAATTGGCATGGCTTACCACACTCAGACGAGCGGGCAAGTGGAGGTTTCGAATAGAGAGATCAAGCAAATTATTGAAAAGACCGTAGATCGATCTAGAAGGGATTGGTCCATGAAGTTAAACGATGCTCTATGGGCATATCGCACGGCCTTTCACACTCCCATTGGCACCACGCCGTTCCGACTTGTTTATGGAAAAGCTTTTCACTTGCAGGTAGAGTTGGAGCACCGCGCGTATTGGACCATCAAGACCCTCAATTATGACTATAAGAGTACGGCGGTGAGGTGGCTCTTAGATATCAATGAGCTTGACGAAATTAGAAGAGATGCCTACGAGAGCTCAAGAATTTACAAAGAAAGGACCAAGATTCTCCACGACGCACGCATAACTGTCACGGACTTCAAGGTCGGAGACGAAGTCTTGCTATATAATTCCCGACTCCAACTATTCCCTGGGAAGTTGAGGTCACGGTGGTCCGGACCTTTCACCATCAAGCACATACAATTGGGAGGAGCTTTTGAATTGGAAGGGAAAGACGGAGCCACGTTCAAGGCGAATGGACAACGGCTCAAGCATTATTCTGAAGGAGTCCCTACGGGTGAAGTAAATAGAATATATCTACTCAAGGGACGGCCAGATGACCTTTCATACCTCCTAGACGAGGTTATAGAAGAGGCTATCCCCTACTCCATCGGTGCACTCCACGATGACGGCTTTGAAGAAGGCCAAGATTTGGTCGAAGAAGAGAAAATGGAGGACTCTCCCAATATCTCCATAGTGAATGATGATGGCGACATTGATGTCATGAGAATACGGGAGCTTTGCAAGCTCTCGACATTGAAGAGTCCAAAGAAAGCTCCACCGATTCGAAGATCGGTGTCACCGGCGAAGTCAAAGACCGAAACAAGCTCAAGCTTGGGGGAGCCATCCACCAACATTACCCATGATGAAGGGGCACTGAGGAAGGCCACGCACCACCACGATCAAAATCCGAGCGGTCTTCCCGGCAAATTCGACGGGTGCATCTCATATGCACCCAACATCCCGCGCTAGATTGAAAATCCAAAGGTGTCGAGCTCAAGACTTTAAACGAGCACTTGTCGAGAGGCAACCCGATGGTTTTTGCATTCTTTTTATTTTGGTTTTTATTTTGGTTTTAGACTTTATTAGTGTTTTGAGTCAATTGCCCATAAAAGTCGTGACAACGGGTCTTAATTCTTATGACAGGAGATGAGAAAAGGAAATCTCTCATATGGAGGATGACCGAGGCAAAGAAGGGCACTCCAGGAATGCGCTCGAGGCTTGGAAAGAGGAAGAAACCAACTGGAGGAAGAAAAACAGAGGGCAGAACGAAAACAGAGCCCCGAAGCAGAAAACAGCATGCCACTCGGCCGAGCATCATATGCCACTCGGCCAAGCAAAGGACCCCACTCGGCCAAGTGGGGCACCAACCAGGGAAGTCTGCGGAACCAACTCTCTGTCTTTTTTGTGTATTTCAGTATTAACTGTCACTCGGCCGAGTACATTTAGTCATTCGGCCGAGTGAAACGGATACCCTCCTAGGGCGAAAATTGCCGAGTGGCAGTGCCACTCGGCCGAACGGAATTTCTCCCTTCGGCCGAGTGAACAAAGACCACTCGGTCGAGTCGTAAGTGGCGGGGAGAAATTTTAAAAACTATTTCGTTTACGCCACTCGACTGAGTGACTTTGTCACTTGGCCGAGTCGTAACTTCACTTATATATACGGCAGCGGGCTCGGCGCGATTTTCAACGCGAAAAAAAAATCCCAATTCTCGCACGAGCCCGCACCGTTTCGTCTCCCCTCGCCCGTGACCGCTGCCCACTCACCCGATCTGACCTCGCCGTCGGCCAACCCGAGCCCACATTGCCGATGACGAGCCCCCCTACCTCCCTGCCGTCGCCGACCTCCGGTGACCGCTTCCGCCGCCGGCCGACGCCGTTCAACCCCCATTTTGCCCCTAAGCTCCATTTTCTCCTATTTTACTCAATCCATACGCCCGTTGAGCCACTAACTCAAATCAACTTCCTTTTCTATCTATTTTACCCCATCTCCCCCATGTATTTTGAATATTATCCGCTGATTCATTGTTTGATTTGCAGGCTATCTTGTGGGAGCTTTGGGGATCTCTTGGACGCACTTCTACCTCCACGGAGGCGGCGTTCTTCGCACTCATTGGCTGATTTGCTCTCGCGGCGTGTTCAGGTACATTCGTTCCATTATTTAGCACGCCACATATTATTTTTGTTGGGTGAGCACTCGCGGCACACATGCCGCCCCGTACTAGGCCACGCACATGGGGATCCGCCCCCAAGCGAAGGCGGACAGATGACCTCGGTCCCTCTCATGCTAGGGAGGACTCCCCTCCACCTAGCCCGCCGCCACCACCACCACCTACACAGCCTATCCCAGCCGATCTTGTCCCTCCACCTGCTCCTGCCGTCGGGCCGCTGGGGATCACGTTCATAAACGACGCACAGCACGTCCGATTTGAGCGTATCACCCAGCGCTCGATAGTGCCCTCTAGGTTCGCATATTTAGCAGACCTTGATCGCCTAGCGGTACTAAAGGGGATACTCACGTTGTACGACAACGTGGGATGGCGTGATTTTCTTGCTGTGTCAGCGGATACCTATATCCGTCTGACACTAGAGGTTCTGAGCTCGATTGACCGGACCGCTGGGGGATGCACATTCCGCCTGATTGATCGAGAGTGCGAGGTCACTCTCGACATGCTTTGTGCGTTCTTCCAGTGGCCCGCTGTCCCTGTCCCCGACCATGCCTACGCGCCCACGCACATCCCACCACCTTCATTCGACACTTCCACGTTCTGGACACGGATCATGGGTTCACCACTTGGCTTTGACCCTAGTAGGGCCAAGGCCTCAGCCATCCTGCACCCCTGCTGTCACGCCCCGCTTCCCTAAAATGGAGGCGAGACGTGAAAAGGTCCGCACGAGAGTGGAGCTGTGAAGCCCCAAACCCGATAATCGTTAATAAAAACATAAGCAGGTCCCTGTAACCACAACGGAACAACAACAATAACACAAGGAGAGACAGAAATAAAATCTCATATCTCATAATTTGTCCAACATGAAAATTAAGTTCAACATCCAGAAAAGCCACCAGGCTAAAAGAAAGAGTCTAAAGGCCCAGAACAAGGCCAACAAAAGGAACAACGTAACAAAGTACAGGTGCTACGCACCGACAACAAAATAGCAGTCTAAACAAAAGGGGAAACACAACGAAGACACTAGGACTGGTCCCCTGTGTCCACGTACTCCCCGTCAAACACAAGCTCGGGCTCGGCGTCAGCAAACACCTCGTCCTCCACAATGTACTCAGGCTCAGGATCTAACATGTGTCACCCAAAAGAGTAAAGGGGCACATGTTAGCAAGTCTAAAAGACTTGGGCAAGGAAACTGAAAGTAAGGCAAACTAACAACCTAGCAGTTTTAGTATGCATGGCATGGCAGTTATAACATGAGTGTACAAGCAAGACATGGTGAAACGATAAGTACAAGAGAACAATTATCGGGACAAGTCAAGAGTAGCCAAGCTACTAACAAACTCAATCTATTCACTTGTCACGTTTCAAGTTGTTTGTAGATGTTTACGCCTTACAGCTGAATGGTTTGGCATTCACGCTGATTGGCCGCTTAACACTACCCCAGAACCCAGAGTTTACGCCTTACCACTGCAGTTGCTGATCGGGCAGACTCCCAGTTGATTGGCCGCTTAACTCTTACCCCCAATACCCACATGTAAACGAGCCAGGGTCCCTGCACACAAGCTCAGGGTTGCCCCGCACAGGAGCTCGCATTCTAGTTCACGATTCATAAGCATTTGGCGTAGGGGTGCACCTAGCCAGAAACAAGTAGTTCGGGCATTGGCTATCAACCAACACATGGCCCGCTTCTGGAACACGAGCCAGGAAACACAAGTATTGTAGCGAAGCTACGCAATCACGGAATCACTTCAAGAATGCAATGCCATGACAATTTAATTTGCGTACCGTTAATGGAAATTAAACATGACATGGTAATTGTGCAACATGATAAATGTCGGATCTAGTATCGTTGTCAAGCTAGTTCCTAAATTTGCGCCTAGGCGAGTATCATTTCGTCGCCTAGTCTCTTTTACGCCTACAACAAGCAAATGGCCTAAAACATGGCCTAAACCCTAAGTGGCAAGTTTCACTTTCCTAGCACCGAGGATGACGATCACGAAGGGTTCGTCCCACGGACGCTAATCTACGGGGAAGTCACTGTTATGGAGAAACAATCATCAAAACAACATTTAGTTTATTAGGGTTTCACAAAAACACAACGGGTTATGAAAACATTAAGAGATCGATTATTACCGTATCGGAGGCGGAAGAATGATGCCGCGCAAGCACGACAACGGAAGAAACACTCCGGGGAACCTAGGGTTCAGATCTAGAAATGGATGGAGAAGTTTGGAGAAATAGGGTTTTGGGGGTTTTGGGGGGTTTGATGAGATTTTGAGGAAGATGAGAGGTAAAATGTGTTAAGGGAGAGTTTGGATGATGGATTTTGGGCTTGGGATGAAGGAATAAGGGTTTGAGGTAGTAGGGGGCTCAATGGGGGAGAAACTAGGGTTTTGGGTCGTGAGGAAGAAGAAGAAAACGTTTGGGAGGGGTTTAAATAGGAAGGGCTGGCGGCTGCCCAGAAATTAGGGTTTTGACACTGATTAGTCGGTCAGAGAACAACCACTGACCGACTAGTTTGGGAACTAGTCGGTCGGTTGACCAACACAGACCGACTAAGTCCAAACAGTAACTCCTGTACAAAATATGATTTAGATTTAGTCGGTCAAAGAACAATTACTGACCGACTAGTTTGACATCTAGTCGGTCGATGAACGTTCTTAGACCGACTAAGAGTAAATAGTAAATGGTACCAAAAATAGTTAATGAGTTAGTCGGTTAAAGAAGCATTGCCGACCGACTACTTTGCAACCTAGTCGGTCAACCAACGTTCTTAGACTGACTAACGACAAACAATAACTCCTGAGAAATTTAGAAAGCCAACTAGTTGGTTCAAGAAGGTTTTATGACCGACTGGATCGTCATCTAGTCGGTCGGTGCCCCGTCTTACACCGGCTAATGAGCACCAAAAGTTTCGAAATGGAGCGCGAAGCTTCAGGATCGATTCCTAAGACTCATAGGCTTGATCTAACAATAAGATATGACTGATATGAAGCCTGTCACGAACGACTTACTCCAAAATCGACGATTCTAAGGAAGAAGCTAAGAAAACACGACGAAACGATCGAAAATGAAAGTTACGGAGACGAAAACCACACATGAGGAGAAAATCCATCAAAACATATAATATAATATAATAAATCCAGAAACATAAAATCCAGTCGTTACACCTGCCTCCGCATTGCCCAGCGCCTCATGGCGACCACCTTCCTAGCGAGGTATGAGCCTGGGACGATGTCTACGCCTGAGCTCTACATGCTCTACGCGATGACTCGCCCTAGAGCTCTGGATAGGGGTAGCGACGACCTGGTCCTCGCCGTTGAGATTGATATCGCTAGTTGGTTCTTAGACCGCATCATCATTTCGGTGGGCGATCGCTCAGCTATTTTCTATGGCGGTCTGATTACTCTGCTAGCCCTGATGACCGGCGTAGACCTACCTGACGACCTTCGACGAGCCTTGGGCCCCACTGTACTTTCGATAGACGTTATGGCCTGGATGAAGATGCTTCGTCCCCATGGCCAGCGGCACTGGGTGTGGTTGCTCGGTCCCTTTATTGCCGATTACATGATCCTCCCGAGCCCCGCTCGGACACATATTGGACCGGCCCACGAGGATTGGATCCCAGCGATGGATCTCCTCATCCCAGCTGCCTATGTACTTGAGGCTGAGGGTGCTGAGCAGGCACCCCCTGCACCCCCTACTGACCCCGTGATCCCTCAGCCCGCGCCTGCACTGACTGCACCTCCCGACACTTCTGTCAGTGTCGGGAGTACCCTTGCTGAGTCGTCCACCTCATCCACCACCACCACCACTGCTGTGCCTATCTCGGTTGAGCCTATTTCCTCACTTCTTCCTGAGCGTCCACCCACTATCCTTGAGAGCGGTGAGTCTTCCTTCTCTGCCGTTATGGAGACCCTGTCTAGTTTACTGTCCGCTAGGGTGCCACCTTTTGGTCCTTACACTTCCTCCCCAGTGGTCGACCCTTATGTCTCCACCGCAGCCGTCCTTTCCGAGAGTGTCGTGACGTATGTCCCCACACCTGTGTCACGGACCTCTCTTGCTCCCTCGTCGCCGATTTTATCTTCCACCACCGCTGCTACTGCTCCATCCCAGCCTGTGTCCCAGCCTCACACTGAGGCTGGGCATCCACTACCGAGCATAGCACCCCTTCCATGCTACCCTGCTGGCCCCATCCTATACGCTTCCCGCCAGAGACAACCCCGTCCTTCACAGCCTAGACATGTGCGTCCCTCTGCACCACCTCCCCCCGACGCTCTACTTCAGAGCATTCGTGCTCTTGAGGGGGCGGTGAGTGGACTCAGAGGCGACTTTAGGGCTATCTCTGCTACGGTCAGTACCGTACAGTCCCGCGTCGCCATGCTTCCCGATATTCAGGCTTGCCTGAATCAGATCCTGGCGCCTCCACTACACCCACCCACCCAGCAGACACCCCAACCACCACCTCCACCACCACCTCCGCCACAGGATGGAGATGGTGTAACACCACCAGCTTAGGCACACTCTTGATGCCATTGATATTTTTGTCGTTATGCTGCCCATTCTCTGCTGGTCCTGGAGATATCTTTTGCCCCCCTCCTCCCCTCACTATTTTGGTCCATGTTCAGATAACATCATTTTATATCCTTTTTGGGAGAGAGGGAGAGTATTTTTGGTGACACATTACCTGCATCACTCTGATCTTTGCATGCATCATTCATATCGACACTATATTTTCTGTTTATTTTTCCTTTTTTTTATCATGCATGCATCCTCACCCACCCCACCCATTGCCCGTCGCTCGGTGTGCCACACTTTGCACATTGAGGACACTATGCACTTTAGTTTGGGGGAGTGAGTTCTCACACTTTTTGCTTTTATCACCTTTATTTTTACTTTTTTTCACGTTTTTCCGCTCTTGCACCCATTTTTCATCACTTTTTCATTTTTTTACCATGCATCACGTTTTTCTTATTTTCTTTGTGTGCTGCATTCTAAATAGTCTGTTTTCCTTTATCTTTATTTTTTTCATCTTTTGCTAGAGATGATTTTTCTGTGATGACGATGACGTGGTGTTAGCTTTTCTCTATATGCATGCTAATTTTGTCATGTCATAGCTTTTGTTTCTGATATCATATGCTATGTTCTGCTTTGCATTTAGAAATAGTAACCCACTTCTTTTTCCGTATGAAAATGGATGAAATTCTACTATTAGCTGATATCTGATAATTCATATGTATGCTATCGTAGAAAACACACCAAGATTCACGCATTGATTGCTTATATCTGGAGTATTGCTTTCTTTTCTCATATCACTTCTTATTGCATGATTTGTACGCTTCACTTCAGGTTGATTGAATGTTTGCTAGCATTGATATATCTGGACTGGTTTTCTTTTTGAGATTAAACTGCGTAGATTAAATTACCCTGTTGAAGTTGTCATGCACGTCCTATAGAGTGAACCGAGAGATACATTTATTTCTTTCTCCACATATCTTGAACATTATTTCTCTATTTTAAATTCATTGGTGAATCTCCCCTTAGCAATTCTATTATTGGCATCCCCCCCCCGTTATTATATCCCATGCTCCAAATTCCCCAAAACTAAAAAGAAAAAAATACTTGTATATCCTTCTCTTTTGATTTGGGATCATTTGTGTACATATGTTATTTGATAAAAAAAGAAGAGAAAGAAAGAAAAAAAGAATAAGAAAAAGATTTGAGAAAAAGAAAAGAAAAGAGAAAAGAAGTTCGAAAACGATCCCCTCTCATACCCTTTCTCTCTTTCTTCCCTCTTTTGCTTTTATTTTTATTTCTTTGACTTTTGGAGCTTCAAAAGAAACGGGGAATGTAAATATTGTTTTGTTTATGCCACCACGCTTATGGATAAGCTTGGGGGAGAGGATCCAATGATGTGTGAGAGAGCGACTACTTAACGGTGCATGACAACCTAGGCTACGTAATATTTTATACTCGGTGAGATTACAAAAGTTTCACGAAATCCAGAAATCTACGCTTAGCATTCATTTCATGAAAACCACACTTTTCTATTCTTACTACTCTATTGTGTGATATCTCTTATACTCCTTATAGAAAGCATTCACTTGAAAAGTGTGTGATCTACGATTTTGTATACCGCTTTTGATGCTTCAGACGATGTTAATTCTAGAATTATTCCAGTTTTCATGCTATATTGATATTCTCGGGTTTTCTATTTCAAATGCACCATTACACTATGATATCGAGATAAAAGTCATTGACATGTGTTTTATATTCGATGTGTGCTATATGAGTAAGCAAAACCCACAACCTGAGAAAAATGATCTAGCAGCTTCCTTCTTCGTTTTCTATTTTTTTTTCATTTTTTTATTTTCCACCTTTCCATCGTTTCTATTATCTTTATCCACCGGGTTCGCTTTTTACTCATCTTCCTCGAGGACGAGTACGAGGTAAGCTTGGGGGATTTTGATCACTCCATATTTTACACCTTTTTTCTGCATGTTTGCATGCCATTTTGATCGCTCGTATCGCGTTTTTCACAATTATTCGACAATATTGTGATGCTTTTCACGATTTCATGTTTTTGTCGTATTTCAGGAGATTTGGAGCGATTTGGAGTGATTCTGAGATGCACCCACTCTGGAGTTTCACCCGTGACTCTTTCGAGGGGAATTCTGCGATTAGAGAGGAGTGGAAGAAGAAAGAACGTCGTATGAGCGACGAGGAAGCAAAAATACGAAGATTGGGCATTTTCAGCATGCCACTCGGCCGAGTGAAGGAGTCACTCGGCCGACCATCAACAGCCCACTCGGCCGACCGGATCGGACACGCAGCAGATTGAATTTCAACGTGCACTCGGTCGAGCATCGCCAGACCACTCGGCCGAGCACGGAGACACCACTCACCCGAGTGGCATCTCGACGACGGCAAGCAAAAATCCCGAAGTTACTGTAATCCGTCAGTCAGCTCCCGAGTTCCGACTCGGCCGAATGAAGGAATCACATCGGCCGAGTGAAGAAAGTCACTCGGCCGAGTGACTTCTAAGGAGACGACCCCCAAAAGTCCGAAGTTATTGGAATCCGTCAGGGCCTGTCACTCGGCCGAGCGACATTTGTCACTCGGCCAAGTGAGCCGCGCTGCCTGTAGCGTAAATTGCGATTTTCAAGCTGCCTAGGGGCATTTTTGTCACAGTTTTTTGGGCGATTTTGGGGGGTATTTAACCCCAGTTTTTAACCTAGTTTAGAGAGCTTTTCGCATACTTTTTGCAGCCTTTTTAGAATACTTTTTAGGAGATTAGATTTGGTTCTTTGGAGAGAGATAAAAAGTTCTATTTTGTTGGATGCTATTGAAACTTCATTTGTTTGTCTCTCTTTCTACCAAAAACCTCATTTTTATTGATATACTGTCTATTGCAATGCTTTTTATTGATATTTCCATTGAATTTCTAATGATTTGCATTATGAATTGTGAGTAGTTTTATCGTCTTAGGGCGTAGGGATGAACCCTACGAACCCTATTTCTAATTTGTGATGAATTGGTGAAATTCTTGCTAGAATTGATTAGGGTTAGTTTGTGATTGATTTAATACGAATAGCTAGGGATTCATACCGATTGGGATTTGCAAGAGATTGGATCCCAACTCGATAGGAAGCCCTAGAAATTCGAATTGGGTTACAATTGGGTTTATCTGGAATCGGTTTGCAAGAGATTGGACCGAAACTAGGGTTTTCGATTGCAATTCTATACCAATACCCGTTTGCAAGAGATTGGACGGGTAGGAACTATCCCAACCTAGATCGTAGCTCGAGTTTGCATGAGAGTGGTCTCTAGACACGATTGGACGATGATGTTGTTCTTCTCGCTAGCTTGCCTAGGTTAGGGTTTGCAAGAGATTGGACCCTACCCTAGGTTTGCTATAGACCGGCAATAGCGCAAGAGCGTGAGCTTGGTTCTACATTTAGTTGCAACTAGTTCACCTGAATTTCAAGCCTGGCAATTGTGAAACCTACGAATCACAATGACGAGATACGGTTTGTAGCGGGGAATTCCCTATCCCTAGGCGTTTTTATTAATTTGATATTTTCTTTATACAATTGAACGATTGTGACTGCTTTATTGCGAATATTTCTCAATTGTTCTTATAGCCAGGTGAATTGAAGAAGACACCGTCATTTGCCCTCCTCGTGTTCGATACCCGCTCGCCGCTACACCGTGCGCTTGCAGTAAGACTAGCGAGTCCCGCCCCGGGTGTGTATCCGGCGCGTCAACCAATCATAAGATGCGTCGAGATAAGGATATCGGTACATCGGAGAGACCATTGTGTCTTTGTCTTGATGATCTTATAATCATGCGACTTAGTGAAGTCGGAGACAAGACACGGGTGCTCATTAGAGAATGAGTCCACTGGTGCTCATTAGAGAATGAGTCCACTGAACGACCCAATAAAGAGTTATCAAATGGTTGAACATTAACTTACTGTCATTAATAACTCTCTAGTGATGATAGGCAAGTTGGTCCTTAGGACTTGAGATCATTGTACGAACCTGTGCGTGAACAGTGTCGCTTAGATCAATGATCTAGCTTCGAGGCAAGTCCTATTGAAAGGTCGTAGGTTGGGTGACAGTTGAAACGTACGAGGTGAGTAGTGATCAAGAGAGGATTCATCTCTTTAGTTAATCGGGAGTTAGTGTCATAGGCTTAGTACGGCTCTGGGTAAAACCTTGGCCAAGTCACGTTGAAAGAAGTACAACATGTATGTACCATAGACCGAAAGATAGTGGTCAGTGCTAGCTAATAGGTTTGATAGTTTACCATACCCTAGGCTATCCACATGACATGTTAAGACAAAGGGACGAAAACTGCGGTATTCGTCACAGACACAGTCAGAGTGATCCTGGCAACATTTTTGTCGACAAGTCAATCACGTAATTATGATACCGAAACAGGGACGACACTTGCTTCTTATGGTTACTGTCATCTAGGGACTTTGAGTCCCAACCTGTAGTAGGGTCAGGCTGTAGGGTCTCACAGCGAGTAATATTCATGTCTTAGAAATAGGAAGAATGTTAAGAGGAATGCATTTGATGCAATAGAGTGATTTGGCTCACAAATAAGTTGTGAACTTGAACGCTAAAGATTTTAGCATTTGGGACTAATTAATACTTGGTATTGAATTGATAAAGTTGCATGGGAACGAAGGAGACTTCCTGAGAAATCCATAGGAAGAAACCATGTTCAAATTGAAGCTCAAACGAGCCTAGAATCGCAAAAACAGCTATAGAAAGGCCCTAAGTGGGCTTGTGGGTTTGCCCCGCACCTTGCGGGTCAGACCGGCCAGGAGGTAGCGGGTCGGTCCTGCTTAAGCAGGTCCGACTTGCGAGGTTAAAAACCACGTGCACAGCATGAGGGCTCAGCCTGTGTGATCAGCACGCGGGCTGAGCCCGCGTGCAGGCGGGGCCTGCACTCATTAAGTGCGGGCGGGCTGTTACTGTGCACGTGCCACGTGGCATGCGCATACCGCCCCACATGGTGAGATATGACCCTATCACCTCGAGAGGCGTGTTACATTGCTATTTTTTGTGAAAACGAGTTTTGGAAGTCTATTTTCGACATTTGAGGGGTCAAATGATATCGGAATTGGATGACGTTTTTCTATGCGATCGTTGTCTCGAGATCTTCGATTTGACATGTTGTTTGAAAGTCGAAACTCAGAAATGGATTTATGGTTGATTTTAGAAGTTTGGACTTCTAGTGAAATTAATCCATATTGCCCATTTTATTGTTCCACATTGCTCGTAGCAAGAGGGGAGGGGCTGGCTCCCTATATAAATAGGGGGTATCCCTCCTCTTTGAAAAGTGCACCAAGTCACCGGTTCGAGAAGCTCCGAATTTTTGAGCATGCTTGATCGATGACTTAATCACTCCTCCTCTTATAATTCTTCCTATCCTCCAATCGAGTCTTAGCAAGGCGGCAAGGAGGTTTAGATTTGATCCAGAAGTCTCTGACGTGGATCTACTCAAGTGAAATCTTATTCAGCGAGTGATCGGCTCGGAGGCACGGTGCGACTTGGGAAGCAGTTCAGCTCGGGGCGAGGCGTAATACGGTGCGGTTCGGGGAGCAGCTCAGCTCGGGCATGGTGCGGCTTGGGAAACGGTTCGGAACACTTTGTCGGTGCAAGCAAAGTTCCAGGTAAGTCAGTTTTATTTATGCTTTTCATAATTTTTGCAGTAGATTAGATCTCTCTTGGGGTTGGTCAGACCCGACCCGAGTTAGTAGATTATCATGGCTAGAGTGCATGATTCTTAGGGTTAAGATTTATTAAATGGTTTAATATAGTTTTCGCAGCAATTTTTGGTCCGTCCGACTTAGGACGGGCATATTTTTGCCCTTAGGGTCCTTGAAAAACCCAACAGAATTGTAGTCGATTGTGTAGGGGATGGTGCACGTGGTATGGAAGTGGAAAGCTATGATGGTGGTGGCATGAGAAGGAGGGTAGGTACAGCCACAGGGTAATGACCCTGAGAATAGTGCCAATAATAGACGGTATCAAACTACAACTGTAAGGTCATAAGAATAGACATGAGTCCGTCTACCGTGGACCAAACATCATAAACTTCCTCCTCCACTTGGTTAAGACACTCATCAGAGACTGGAGGTGGAGGAGGAGGACCAGAATGGCTGGTACCCTCGCCATGTGGGCAAGATCTCTGTGAGACGTGATGAGGATGTGGCCTGACGGGGCCTCCCTGTGCATCAGTAGGATCAATAGGGTCATGAGCTGGGTGGGACTGTACCTATACAGGTGGAGGAAAGGCTGGATCTGGTGGAAATCTGCACTGCACTGCTCCCTCAATGCAAAAGCGATCGGGGTTGGGAAGTGTGATGTAAAGGGTGTGGTGGGTCCCATGAAGCCGTAAGAACATCTCATCTATTAATGGTTTGATCATATGAATGTTAGTGAGGATGAAGATGTCGAGGGAAGTGGGGCCAGGAATGGGAAGCATGGTATCTGGGATCCGAAAGGAGATAGGAGGGAGCTGAGTGATGACAGTAATGAACCCCCTGGAACAGATCTTTGTGTTTGGTCTGCTAAGGGTGTGAAATAGCCTCTGACCAAACCAAGAACCTACATGAATAACATATCGTGGTGAGGTGTTTTCATCATTATAGACGTTGCAGGGTTGGGTCATGGCCCAAATGATAAAGAGCTCGTTCTACAAGACCTAGCATGTCTCTTCCCTACAAAAGATGGAATTGGCAACAATACGATGTGACAGTCGAAGACACGGGTGGATGATAGAGAGGAAGCCTTTGCTCAGGTAATAGTGAAGGGGGAAAGGCCAGTGATCTACTCCCAAAATATTTCTGATCGTACTCATCAGGGAATGGGGTGACATGCTTGATAGCATGAAGGGTGCAAGTGGTGGGCCACCGAAAAAGAGTGTTCAAGGAAGTACTGGACATGGCATAGTCTGTGTTCATTTGGTGGAAGGAGAACCCTAAATGCTGATGTCTAAGACAACTAAGAAAATCTAAAGCAAGTCTCTTATAGGTTCGGCCCTCACACACTAGGAACTCACCCTACCTTATGTTATGAGGAGGGTCCGGACAGACCCTCAACGTGTCCTAGGGAGTCAAAAGCATGTACACTCAGGAATTTGGTGAATATAATGACTCGTCGGTAAAGGGACGTGTAGGAGTCACATTGACGTTCTTCAATGAATGTGATCCCTAGGGCGTAAATCTATGGGGGTGCGATGGGTGGTATTGCGGGTGCAGTAGTGGATGTGTAAGCCATATTAGTAGATGTGTGTGCCCGCGTGTTTCTCTCCCATGATGGTCCCATTGTTGTGCGCTTTGTGCGAGTGCAATAAGGCATGGTGGTGACGATGAAGTCATGAATGCAGGTGTATATGAGTATGAATGGGCAAACAATGACTACCATGTGATTTAGCATAAACAGCGAGCAAATTGATATGCTTGGGTAAAAAAATTTGAAATTGAGATGAAATCTCTAATCCAAATCAAATGTCTCACATCAATTTAAATCACCAGCAAAGCTCCACTCGAACATTTTAGGTTTTTGGGTCGACTGTTTCGACGAAGAAATTGATGGAGGTAGGAGAAATTGGTGAAAGGGGTGTAGAATATGATTATGGAGGAGGGGAGATGATTGGTAGGAGTTGGGGTGGTCAGATATGAGAGGAATTGGGAGAAGAAGTCGAAACAACTCCAAAAAGAACGTGCAAGTCGGTCGTTTTGGGGCAGGGTCATCATATAGGCGGAGTGATGCGGTTGATCGAAACGATCGTGTCGTTTTGGGATCGATTGCATTTCTTCTGGAGCTCAATAGTTGTGGGGTAGATGATTGATGCGGTCAATTCGATGCGGTCGCGTCGATGCCATATCAACCATGTCGTTTGGAAATTTTGGTGCCTTAGAAGCTTGATTTATGTCGTCGTTTTGAGAATTACGTGACCGTGTAATAAATCATTGTCAGAAGACAGTATGTCACCATACCTTAAAAGGTCGTGTCGTTAATGTTAAAAGACAGTATCGCTGATGGGATTTTGGTGTGGATTTTGGCCTTGGATTTTCGATAATGATACGGTCGCGTCAATTGTCTTAAACAACATGTATAGGAATGAAAATGAATGAAAATTTTTCTTTAGAAATTGGATTGACGCGGTCGTTTCAAAATTTCACGTGACCTCATGCAGAGTGGCATTTTGGCGCAAAATTCCAGTAAGTCCATTGATGCACCCGAAACCTACATCTAGATTTCACCTGGCAGTGTCATGGTCGCCAGGCGTAGTATGGCCCCTAGGTGTCTATCCCGGGCTCTATCTGCAAGCGGACAGTGTCAAATTATAGTATAAAGGATGTCGGATCCCACATGGACGGTGACCATGTATTAGAATTCTCAGATTATTTCTATATCTCGAAGTGAGATAGATGTCGAGTTGAGAGAATTGGTTGTGGTATTGTTGTTAATTCAATAATACAGGGAACTAGGGTATTAGGGGTCACCGCTAGGACCGTCGGAGATCGATGTTGGAATAGGATCCTTACGTTGTATTGGGGTTAGGGATTAATCTCTCAATTCGTACCACTCTCGTGGGTTAAAATTTCGAGGTATTTCGGTGGCTCTCATTGACGCAATGGTGATAGCCATCAACGTAGCGATATAGTTCGTCGGTGGATCCTCTCAAGGCATGAGCCGGGCATAGACACGAGCCTTGGTTGGATCCACTGATTTCCCTTTTCGAATCCTAAGGATACCCCTTAAGCACATCAATTCCACTGACCGTGGGCATGATCTCAGTATGGGTTATCCTAGGGATTTGGTAGGATCGAAAGAAATACTCCCATTTTATTCCCAATTCAACCTAGAGATCCAGATCTACATCTCTCATCTAGGGTTTTAGGGCTAACCCATCAACCCTAGAGGAGATTACTCACTCATGGCAATTTTAACGAATAAAAATTTGATTTTTGCAAGAGAAAACATCATAGAAAATTAACCGAATAAAGATTTAGAAGCTTACGTGCTGAAGACGAAGAAAATATCGAACAATAGATACAAAGAAAACCCAAGATTCCAGAACGCAAGAATAGCAATAGAATTCCAAAATTAATCCAATAATCTCAAAGAATTTAATCTAAATCTAACAACCAGTTTATAATCTCCTCTCCTCTCTCCAAAATAATTCAAAAACTAACAAAAAGATCGACCCTCAAAAACGCAGCAGCAGATCCACTCTTCACTCCCTCAAGCGCGCAACAGACGGCCCGAAAAATTTCCAAAAATAGCCTTCAATATCGTCGACCAAGTCAGTGACTCGGTCGATCAGTAGATTACTCGATCGACTGCTCGATCGAGCAACCATATTGCTCGGTCGAGCACGACAGTAAGTCGCGCTCCTCTAAAATATGCCACTCTGTCTGCTCGGCCCGAGTCAGCTCTGCTCGGTCGAGCAGACAGCTGATTCGGTCGCCAAAAGCTCCGCTCGGGCCGTGCATGAGGTTGAGCGTGCTTCGAAGATAGAGGCTGCTCGACAGAGCACCATGGCTGCTCGTTCTGAGCAGCATGTGTATCTGATCTTCTCCTTCGTCCTGCCTCTGCTCGACCGAGCAGCTGCTCTGCTCGGTCGAGTCACCATGGAAGATCGTGCTGAAGCTCCTGCAGCTTCTCCTCCCTCTTTTATTGTAACGACTGCTTTTCATGTATCTGGATTTAATATAATATAATATATGTTTTGGTGGATTTTCTCCTCAAGTGTGGTTTTCGTCTCCGTAGTTTTCATTTTCGATCGATTCGTCGTATTTTCTCGTTTCTTCCTTAGGATCGTCGATTTCGAAGTATGTCACTCGTGACGGACTTCATAACGGTCGTATCTAACTATTAGATCAAGCCTAGGAGTCTTAGGAATCGATCACGGGGCCCCGCGCTCCGTATCGGAACTTTTTGTGCTCATTAGCCGGTATAAGAAGGGGCACCGACCGACTAGATGACGATCCAGTCGGTCGGCAATCCTTCTTGGACCGACTAGTTGGCTTTCTAAATTATTCAGGAGTTACTGTTTATCGTTAGTCGGTCTAAGAACGTTGGTTGACCGACTAGGTTGCAAACTAGTCGGTCGGCAATTCTTCTTTAACCAACTAACTCATCAACTATTTTTGACACTAGTTACTGTTTACTCTTAGTCGGTCTAAGAACGTTCATCGACCGACTAGATCTCAAACTAGTCGGTCTGTAGTTGTTCTTGGACCGACTAACTCTTAGTTCAGGTTTTCGACTGGAGTTACTGTTTACACTTAGTCGGTCTGCGTTGTTCAACCGACCGACTAGATCTCAAACTAGTCGGTCAACAGTTGTTCTTTGACCGACTAAGCAGTGCAGGAAACCCTAGTTTTTCCCTAGCCGCCACCAAACTCTATAAATACCCCTCCAAACGTTTTCTTCTCCTCACTCACGACCTAAAACCCTAATTTCTTCCCCCTTTGAGCCCCCATCTCCCTCAAACCCTATTTCCTTCATCCAAGCTCATCCTCCATCATCCAAACCCTTCCTCCACTCATTCTACCCCTCATCTTCCCCAAATCTCCATCAAACCCCCAAAAATCCCCCAAAACCCTATTTCTCCAAACTTCTCCAATCATTTCCAGATTTGAACCCTAGGTTCCCCGGAGCATTTCTTCTGTCGCCGTGGTTGCTCGGCGTTATTCTTCCGTTCCCTACGCGGTAATACTTGATTCCTTTAATTTTAGCATAACCCACATTGACATTGTGAAACCCTAATAAAAAATTGATTATTAGATGATTAGGGTTCTAATAAGAAACCTATTTAGGATCATTGTGCTAATAATCGTTTTACCATAACAGTGAATCTTTCCGTAGTTAGCTTGTGTGACGATCTTCATTGCTCGTCAATCCCGGTATCAGGCAAGTGAAACTTGCATCTCTTGATTTGGGACATGTCTTAGGCCATTTACCTTGCTTTAGCGTAAAAGAGACTAGACGGTGAAAGGATAGCCGTTTAGACGCCTTTGACCTAGCTTGACAACGAAGCTTGGTCCGTCACCCTCATCATGCTTGTATGCCACGTTTACTTTCCAATTAACGGTACGCGTAATAATTGTTCATGTCATCCATGCATCCTTAACTGCTATTGCATTTTAACTGTCATGTTTATTTTAAATAAACGGTACGCGAATATCTATTCATGTCATTGCATTTTACCTGTCACGTTTAAATACAATTAACGGTACGCGTATTAACTGCTCATGTCATTGCATGCTTGAATACTCATTGTGATTGCGTAACTTTGCTACATACTTGTACTATTATTCCGGCTAGGCACCCACCCTGTGTGGGCATAAT
>JAULAV010004308.1:0-27175 GCA_030789695.1 Scilla litardierei
ATTCAGGGCAAGGGCCCGTGCCACTTCTGCGGAAAGGCTGGACATGTTCAGGCCACCTGCATGAAGAGGATGGGGCTATGCTTAATTTGTGGAGATGCTTCGCATGCTGCGAAGGATTGCCTGAGAGCTCGTCATGCCGCAGTTGGAGCGCCAGCCCCGTTGCAGATGAGAGCGCCTGCTCCAGTTCAGAGAGGACCTGCTGCTCGTGGACCACCTTTACCGCCACAGAGGCAGATGTATCAGAGAGCAGCACAGCCCCAGAGGCCGGCGTATACCATGACTGCTGTTGAGACTGAGGAGCTGGATGGAGTTATAGCAGGTAACTCTTGACCCTAGTTTTTCATTTCATAGTTTAGATCTTATTATTTGTGTTGCTTGTTTGACTTGTTGTTAGAGTAGCTGATTTGACCGTAGTTTCCCTTATATCTTAGGCACCATTCTAGTGTCCTCTCACCCAGCCTTGGCTTTGTTCCACTCCAGTGCAACTACGTGCATCATATCCCGGAGGTTTGTAACAAAGCACTCTATCCCCACCCATACACTCCCTAAGTGTTGGGACATTACCACAGGGAACGGAGTGGTGACGGTAAATTTGGGATGTCGATCGATTTCTTTAGTGATCAGTGGACACGAGCTCTTTGCAGATTTCATTGTCCACGATCTGCCATATTTCGATGTCGTTCTTGGCATCGATTGGTTGGGAGATTTCCACGCCTCGATCGACTGTCACAGCAAGAGGGTGGTGTTCCGAATTCCAGGTCATCCGGAGTTCGAGTTCCGTAGCAGAGATGAGTCGCTTGGGCCCATCAGATTTCGGGCCAAGCTGGAGGTGTCGGTTGTTACAGCCATGCAGATGGAGATGGAGATCGAGCGACCAGCAATCGTCAGAGACTTCGACGACGTCTTCCCGGAGGATATCTCAGGTTTGCCACCCGACAGAGCTCTAGAATTTGGCATTGATCTTATGCCGGGAGCGCAACCGATATCGAAGGCGACGTACCGTATGGCCCCCGCTGAGCTCGAGGAGCTGCAGAAGCAGTTGGATGAGTTGCTGCAGAAGGGTTTCATCCACCCTAGTGTGTCACCGTGGGGTGCACCTGTTTTGCTAGTAAAGAAGAAGGATGGGCCCCACAGGATGTGCGTGGACTATCGAGGATTGAATGCTGTCACCGTAAAGAATAAGTATCCGCTGTCGCGCATCGACGATATCTTTGACCAGCTTGGAGGTTCGAGAGTCTTCTCGAAGTTGGACTTGAGGAGTGGATACCACCAGTTGAAGGTAAAGAAGGACGATGTTCAGAAGACGGCTTTCCGGACGAAGTACGGACATTATGAGTTCGTGGTCATGCCGTTTGGCGTGACCAATGCGCCGGCTGTGTTCATGAATTTGATGAATTTAATATTCTACGACTTCCTGGAAAAGTTTTTTGTCATCTTCATTGATGACATTCTTATTTATTCGAAGTCTGAGGAGGAGCACAGTCGTCATCTGAGGACAGTGCTGGAGACGCTAAGGAGACATAAGCTTTATGCCAAGTATAGCAAGTGTGAGTTCTGGCTGGACAGAGTCGCATTCCTGGGACACGTGGTGTCTGGTGATGGCATATCTGTGGATCCGAAGAAGGTTAGAGCAGTCAGAGATTGGCCGACTCTGCAGTCAGCGTCCGACATCAGGAGCTTCCTTGGTTTAGCAGGCTATTATCGGCGGTTCATCAAAGATTTCTCGAAGATTGCAGAGCCGATGACAAAGTTGACGAGGAAGGACGAGGAGTTTATTTGGTCAGATGCTTGTGAGGAGGCCTTCAGTATCTTGAAAGCGAGATTGACCACGGCACCGGTGTTGGCAGTACCGGATCGAAGCGGAGGCTTCGAAGTTTATTGTGATGCATCAGGGAAGGGCCTATGATGCATCTTGCATCAGCATGGCCACGTGGTCGCGTACGCTTCTCGTCAGTTGAGGACTCATGAGAAGAATTACCCGACGCACGATCTGGAGTTGGCAGCAGTGATTTTTGCACTGAAGATTTGGAGGCACTTCTTGCTTGGTGAGAGTGTGAAGATTTTCACCGATCACAAGAGCTTGAAGTACATCTTTACGCAGAAGGAGCTCAACATGCGGCAGAGGCGATGGTTAGAGCTCATGGCTGACTACGAGATTGATTTGCAGTATCATCCGGGGAAGGTGAACGTAGTGCCGGATGCCTTGAGTAGACTTCCTACTGCGATGATGCTTGCAGCCGAATGGAGGATTCAGCAGGAGCTGAGGGAGATGGATTTGGAGGTTGTCCTACCTGGTGTGGTTCGATCGTTCATGAATTTGCAGATTCAGTCCACGATCGTGGATCGGATCAAGGCAGCACAGGCAGGAGATCCGAAGCTGCAGAGGATCAGGAGGCAGGTTGAAGCTGGACTACGGACGGAGTTCGTGATTCATGAGGATGGTTCGCTGTGGTACGGCAGTAGACTCTGTGTACCTGCAGGTGATGTTCGCGAGGAGCTGTTGAGCGAGGCTCATAGCTCGCCATATTCTATACATCCTGGAGGCACCAAGATGTATAAGGACCTCCGTCTGAATTATTGGTGGACTGGCATGAAGAGGAGTGTGGCACGGAGCGTTGCCAAGTGTTTGATATTCCAACAGGTGAAGGCTGAGCACCATCGTACTGCTCGGTTGCTGCAACCGCTTCCCATTCCGGAGTGGAAGTGTCAACATATTACGATGGACTTCGTGACTGGTTTACCTCGGACCCCGAGGCAGAACAACGCAGTTTGGGTGATCGTGGATCGGTTGACCAAGTCTGCGCACTTTATCCCTTTCCGAGTGGGCCAGTCTACGGAAGCTTTGGCGAGGAAATATCTGGAGGTAAAGTTCCGTTCTACTTTTACTTCTATTTTGATTTTTCTCTTTGAAATAGTCGTGACGTAGACCGGGTACGTGTAGGAGATTGTACGCTTACATGGAGTCCCCGTGAGCATTGTGTCTAACCGAGACACGAGGTTCACATCTCAGTTCTGGAGAAGTCTGCAGGAGCATTTGGGTACGAGTCTGAGTTTCAGCACAGCGTACCACCCGCAAACTGATGGCCAGTCCGAGAGGACTATTCAGATTCTGGAGGATATGCTGCGAGCTTGTACGTTCGATTTGAAGGGACCATGGGAGGACCATCTTCACTTGGTGGAGTTTTCATATAACAACAGCTACCAGGCAAGCATTGGCATGGCACCGTTTGCTGCTTTATATGGAAGGAAATGTCGATCGCCACTGAGCTGGGATGACATCGGAGATCGGGAGCTGTTGGGTCCGGAGATGATAGTTGAAGCTGTGGATGTCGTAAGGGACATCAGGGAGAAGCTTAGAGTTGCACAGGATCGCTTCAAGCATTGGGCAGATGCTAAGAGTAGACCTTTGGAGTTCCAGCCTGGAGATCACGTCTTCCTGAAGATTTCTCTGAACCGCGGAGTTATTCGTTTTGGGAAGAAGGGAAAGCTGAGTCCGAGGTATATTGGGCCATTTGATGTGCTAGAGCGTGTGGGAGCAGTGGCCTATCGCCTTGCTCTGCCACCATCTTTGGAGGGTGTTCACGACGTATTCCACGTATCTCAGCTACGTCGGTACGTCACTGATCCGTCGCACACGGTCGATTTCTCGGAGATTACGGTTCGACCGGACCTGACATATGACCAGTAGACTGTGCAGATCTTGGACCGTCGACAGAAGCAGTTGAGGAATAAGATAGTCAACCTGGTGAGAGTGATGTGGCGTCACGGATCGCCTGGAGAGTCCACCAGGGAGCGTGAGGATGATATGAGAGAGCGCTTCCCGCATCTTTTTCCCAGCAATGCTTAATGTTGATTCCGAGGACGGAATCATTTCTAAGTTGGGAAGGATGTAACGGTCGGTTTCCGATCGTACTTTCTTTGTGCACGTGCTCTTGATTGTGCACGTGTTTATTTTTGAATTTATTTGATTTTGAACATTATTGTGTGATATATCGAAGTGATCGTCTCTGGAAGTATTAGATTGTGGAACAACTTTGTAACGACATATCTCGAGTCGTTCTTCAGCGATACTATCTTAATTGACGTGACGTCGCGACTTTCTGTTTTGATCCGAGACGTTTCGAATTTTAGTTTCGTCTCTCGACATCGAAATTTAGATCCGTCTTCTACACTTTCTTTCTTTAGTCGTACCGAACACCCCATAATTACTTTACAATTTTTGGACTTAATTTGACCTATTTTCCATTTTTTTGAAAGTTTTAAATAATTTTAAAACCTATTTTTATAAGAGTTTTAATTACAATAAAATTCCTATATTATAATAACGTATTAAAGAATTTTCGGGCCAAATTTCAGAATTTTTGGCCGCACCCATCTTGCGTGAGGGAGAGGAGAGTAATTTTAAACTAAATTAATTATTTTTAATTATTTTAATTACGTTTTTCTAAACCATAACCCTAACCCTAGCTCTAACCTATTTATATTAGCCCTAGGCTAAGTTATTTCGGCATTACTCAAAACCCTAGCCGCCGTTTCCTCTCCCAAAGCTTCGTCGCAACGTTGCGACGATCGCCCAGTGCACGACCGGAGCTCACCCACGCAAATCCTAGTGCACGACCGGAGCCGCTCCCCGCATCGCCGCTTGCAGCGCACCGCTGCATCGCCCCCTTCGCTTCGCCCGCTCCGACCAAGGCCGTCTCTCGATCTGACCGAGAGACATTCCCCGCACAGCCGCCCGCTCTGCACCGCTCCGCATCGCCAAGCACCGACCGACCCGCCCCGTCGGTCTGATCGAAGGCCGCTCCGCACACGAAGGCCGCTCCGCTGCAAGCCTCACCCAAGCGCCCGACCGACGAAAATCTCTGCACCGACCCGCTGCGACCGAAGCACCCGCCTTGCAACGCCCCCACTGCGCTGCATCAGCGTCCGACCGAGAGCCCCTCTCGGTCTGACCGAGAGGAACCCCCGCACCGACCGTGCCCGACCGACAGAACTTCGTCGCAAGTTGGTTTCTCCCACACCACTCCTGTGGTGGGCCCCCCAAGTTCTCCAGAGGTGTTGTGGGTCCCCCATCGACCCCTAGCACTGCTGTGGGCCCCACTTGTACGTGCTACTTCGCGAATTTGCCGTCTACGACGTTACGACACGTTGTAGGCCATCGTCGCAAGTTTTGACTGTTGGGGAATCGTACGAGGACCAGATCTGAAGCTGAGGAGTTCTCCGATCAGACCCGACATCCAATCTACAGCAAACTCCGGTTCAGGTTGGTTCCCCGAAACTCGTAGAAACCCCCACAATAGCTGACTAAACCCTAAACTAAAAACCGTCAATTTGAACTAAATTTATTTTTCCAGCACTTGTAAAACGTTGTACGAACTTAGAAAATCGACGAATGGACTTTGTTGACTATGCACATAGGATAGAGCAACGATTAGGCTTAAACATCAAAAAGTGACTATTGACGAATAGGATAGTCCCGAAAACCTAGAAACGAAACCTGATATGATTTGATGAATTTGAGACCTGACATCGTGGCCGTGGCGATATTTCAGACAGACTTCCACGGACGAGACGCTTGGACGAGACGCTTCGAGAGGAAGACACACTCGCCATCGTAGGCAAGTGTATCCACTTGCACTTTTTGGCCGTGCTTAGGCCTTAGTTGGTTAGAATTGTTAACTGTGAACAAATAGAACCGGACGTGAAATGATAGCGTCCGGGACGACTCCTGACGGCTCAGACTTGACGACGAAGTCTGAGCCCGACAACAAGAACTTTTGACATCATAGGGCTATCATGTGTGTGCGTGTGTGTGGACACCCTAGAATAACCCTTCCCGTCTTGTCACGTCACGTCCCGTCTTGCACAGCCCGCTGGGCTATAGGGCACTCTCCGAGTGATCACTTGTACTGATTCACAGCCTGCATGCAATAGGGCACTCTCCAAGTTAGAGAGAGTGATCCCTTGTACTGATACACAGCCCGAGGGCAATAGGGCACTCTCCAAGCTAGAGAGAGTGATCCCTTGTACTGATTCTCAGCCTGCAGGCAATAGGGCACTCGCCAAGCTAGAGCGAGTGATCCCTTGTACGGATATCTTGTCTTGTCTTGTCTTGGGGTTTGGGGTTGGGTTGAGCGTGCGCACGGCAAGAGGGTCTGATCCCCCTCGAACCGTAAGGCGTGAACCCTTTCGTGTCTCACTTATCTTGTCCTGCCTTGTTTCCGTCACGTCCCGTCTTGTCTTGACACCTGTAGGCTAGTCCCGTAGTTGGTAGCACACGCTACAACTACTACTTGTTGCGCTTTACTTTCCTGCTGCGTTACTTCTGTTTGTTAGTCAGTTATAACCCCAGCAAGCTAATCAACCAGTAAAACGTTGTCTAAAAGTTGATACACTTGTAGTTTGGTCTAACCCTTTTTGTAGACCTGACCTGACGTACAGGTCCTTCTTTTGGTGCTGTACGTCTGGTATTGAGCCAGAGTACATCGACGAGGCAGACTTGCCAGCTGACGGAGAGCCGGATGACGTTGATCCGGAGTACGATCCGGAGGAGGAACAGAGTTAGAGGCCTCTAGTTGCTGATCCAGATTTCTGTTCCAGTTTAGATTGGGTGGGTAGCACCTGTTGTTTTCTTGTCTAGGTTGGGTGCTTGCACCAATAGTTTTCTTTTCTGCAGTTGTAGCCTTCGGGCGTTTTAGATTCTCAGTACCTTTGGATGTTTTATTTGGAATAAATTGAAATGATATCTCTTTTCAATACTTTGTTGTTTCTGTACTAACTTGCAGGGACCTGTTTTTCTTCGTTTGGAATATCACAGACGCTTATTGGGTCTGGGCTCTTAGCCCTGGCCTAAGCGGGCCTTAGTCACGCTTCTCCTCCGACCTTTTTGGGAAGCGGTGCGTGACAAATAGAATTCCAAAATTAATCCAATAATCTCCAAGAATTTAATGTAGATCTAACAACCAGTTTCTAATCTCCTCTCCTCTCTCCAAAATAATTCAAAAACTAACAAAAAGATCGACCCTCAAAAACGCAGCAGCAGATCCACTCTTCACTCCCTCAAGCGCGCAACAGACGGCCCAAAAAATTTCCAAATATAGCCTTCAGCATCGTCGACCGAGTCAATGACTCGGTCGAGCAGTAGATTGCTCGGTCGGCTGCTCAGTCGAGCAGCCATCTTGCTCGATCGAGCACGACAGTAAGTCGCGCTCCTCCAAAATATGCCACTCTGTCTGGTCGGCCCGAGTCAGCTCTGCTCAGTCGAGCAGACAGCTGACTTGGTCACCAAAATCTCCACTCGGGTCGTGTAGGAGGTTGATCATTCTTCGAAGATAGAGGCTGCTCGACCGAGCACTATGGGTGCTCAGTCCAAGCAGCATGTGTATCTGATCTTCTCCTATGTCTTGCCTCTGCTCGACCGAGCAGCTGCTCTGCTCGGTCGAGTCACCTGGGAAGATTTGTGCTGAAGCTCCTGCAGTTTCTCCATTACTTTGCTCTCTCCTCCACTCCACCCATGGCTCCCAAAACGTGAAAAACTCTTGTAGAGCTTTGCCAACGGGCTCATGGGCGTGCCAGATGTGTCCATACCCAAAATGGGTCCCAAATTGCTCCAAAATCCCTGAAAATCCGTAAAACACTACGAAAACTTGAATATAACGTTAGAATTGCAATATCGTAGGAAAATACGGGATTTGGGTGCGAAAATGGCATGAATTGCAATGGCATGATACTATGAAAAGGTGTAAAATATGGACAAATCATCCATATACCTTAAACAACCACGCCGTTTGGATGAAACAACTGCGTTGTTTTGGCTCCTCCTTAGCAAAACTTTTCCTCCTTTTACCTCATTTGAAGTGTTCGTGTGTGTCATCTCCATGTGGTTGCATCGAATGTTTTCAGTTACTTCCTTGTGTTCTCTTTGCTCACTTCCATGTGACCACATGGGGTATCCCATGCTGTCGCATTTTATTTCCTGCATTGAAAAACAAGTTAGGATTAATTTCTTGGGTATGGAGTTTTATTTGATCAAAAACTAAGCTATCAAACTAAGATAAAAATTGATGAATAGAACTAAAACAAAACTAAAAACTTGGGTTGCATCCCAAGAAGCGCTTGTTTATAGTCTTGAGCTTGACTCCCTTTATGATTTGATTTGGTGGTTCCAGGGTGGACAACATTAAGATTGTTCTCTCTCCATGCTTCTTCTTCTCCTCATCTAACATCGCCTTGCATAACTCTTTGATCCTCAGCTCCTCGGGATTTGGTAGGTGTTATATTGGAATCTCTTCTTCAATCACATGTAGCAGAGCTTCATTGAATGTCTTTGCTAGGGTCATTTTTTTCGATTGCCCATCATGACTTGGGTTTTCAGGTAATAGATCCTATGTAGGTCTTAGGAGCACATCCTCCTATGTGGTCTCTTCAATCATTTTTTGATTAGGTTGACGTGATGGTAGTGGTAATCTTTGAGGAATTGTTTACTGTTCTTCTGAAAGTCAAACTCTACCTTCTCCTTGCCAACATTGAGGGATAGCTTCCCTCCCTTCACATCTATAAGTACCCCTGCTATGGCAAAATATGGACGACCAAGTATTATCGGTGTGTTGGCGTCTTTAGGCATGTCCATGATGACGAAGTCACATGGAACCAATATCTTCCCAACATGCACATGTATGTCTTCTATGATGCACATGGGGTACTTGATTGACCTGTCGACAAGTTGGAGGGACATATTGGTTGGTTGTGGCTCTCACATCCCCAGTCTCTCACTAATGGATAGCGGCATAAAGCTTACGCTTACTCCGAGATCACATAGCGCTCTCTTGATAGTTATATTCCCAACAGTGCATGGAATGGAAAAGCTTCCTCGATCTTCCAATTTCTCGACCATTTTCCTTTGGAGTATCGCACTGCACTCTGCTGATAGCAAAACCTTCTCCCTCCTACCTTTTTTTCGTGAGAATTTCCTTCAGGAACTTGTCGTAGGATGGGATCTCAGAGATGGCGTCAAGGATGGATATGGTAATATGCAATTTTTCAACAAATCGAAGAATTTTCCATGCTTTTCTTCCAATTTGGCCATGGCCAATCTTGACAGAAAAGGGACCTTGGGCGTGTAGACTCCCATGGGTTCCCCCATAGTGTCTCAATATCTTCTCTTAGTAGCCTTTTCTTTTTGTGATTCAATTGATGGAGGTGCTACCTCACTCTCCTTTTCAGCTTCAACAACCACTTGGGGTTTCTTCTCAACTATACCCTTCTCTTCCACAGTGGGCATGGTGGGGCCTTCTGTCTGCCTCCCGCTTCTCAAAGTGATGGCGCTGACATGTCCTCGGGGGTTTGGCTCAGATTGCCCCAACAGTTGCCCCTGTGGCCTAGCAAGTTGTAACAATTGTTGCGCCATCTGTCCCACTTATGTCTTCACCAATTTTTGGCTTGTAGCTAATGTTGGGTAGTGGACATGAGCTGCTGAATAGAAGATTGGAAGTATTCATTCCTCTGCCCCTATGTAAGAATATGATTTTCGATTAGTATTTCTATATTGGATTTAGAAGGGGGATGGGGATGGGCTCCTGTAGGAAAAGTTTGGGTGGTTCTTCCACCCTGATTGAAAGTGTTGGAGTACGGGTTGTTAGGCTACCTTGCGGTGTTTCCATATAAAGCATTAGCTTGCTCAATAGTCATTCCCAGTGGTGTTGCTAGGGTGGATGGGCATTCAATGCTTGGATGTCCCTACACACCAAATAACTCACATAATGTTGCCATGGGCAAGTTAGTAGCACCTAATCCTAGCATGGATAATTGTTTCGTTAATGCATAAAATTTCGAAGAAAGCATGGAAACGGCATCCAATTCATACTTACCTCCCTTCTTAGAGGTTGCTCTCCGTTACTCCATAAATAGTTATTGTTGGCCATGTCCTCCAACAACTTCTTAGCTTCTTCTGAAGTCTTTCTCATTATCGCCTCGTTAGCGTCAGTGTCGATGCTCATCTTCACCTCTCGTGTAAGCCCGTTGTAGAATGTTTGAATCAGGAGCTATTTCGGCACTCCATGATGCAGGTAATTCCTTTGCATATCCTTGATTCCCCTCATGCCTTATATAATGATTCTTGGTCATATTGGGAGAATAAGGTGATTTCATTACACACCTTCACGGTCTTTCCTGGAGGGAAAAATATAGTCAGAAAAGCATGTGATAGAATATCACAAGTAGTAGAAGTGTTAGTATCATGGCTTCTAACCCAATCCTTTGCCTTATCCTTTAGATAGAAAGGGAAGAGTCTTAGTGTAATGACATCGCTGGTGACACCATTCATCTTCAGCGTGTCCATCTTCTCCAAAAAAGTGTTCAGATGATCATTAGGGTTTTCCATGGGTGATCCCCCAAATTGGTCATGCTGGACAAAGCTGATCAACGAAGGCTTCAATTCAAAGTTTTTGGCTTCCACCGATGTCCTTGTAAAGCTGACGTTGACCTATTAAAGGGCATAGAGAAGTCTAGAATGGACATAGAAGGAGGTGGATCATTATTAGGTGGAGGAGCTGGGGGTGGATTATGGACCTCTTCAGCCATTGTTTCTAATTATAACTTCCTTTTCCTTTCGATGTTGTGCCAGCATGCAGTAGCTTCAATCTCAAGATCTAGGGAAAGCAAATCCTTAATACCCTACGATCTCATGTGCATACACAAAGGTCAAGAACAAAAGAAATCGTTAGTAGCACCAAAATCAATAGCAAAAGAAAATAAAAGAGAAAATAAAAAGAAAAGTGCGTAGTCTAGCAACAATGGTTTGAAATTACTATCAAGTCGTGCCTCCCTACAACGGCGCCAGAAACTTGTTCATCCCAATATATATATACCGCAAGCGCATGGTGAAGTTGTAGTGCTATACGGGTCTTTCGTAGAAGGCAATTGTTGAGTACTAGTTTCTCCCTAAGTTTACTAGCTACACAATAGAATTGGAACTAGAAGAGTGAATAATAGAGAAAATATCAATAAGGAAAAGCTCTAGGACCTTAGGTATCCCCACAATTGGATTAGAGTTATGATTAAATTATATTGACTGATTGTTGAATTCATGGGACTCGAGAGAGGTCATTTAACATAAGTGCATTCTCATATCACCCACTTCCGTGATGTAATGATAGGATATTCCCTTATATCATCCATATCCCTCACTCACGTGATGTTATGATAGGACTACCTAACCCATATTGATACCAACTCCTGTTGTGTATCGATATGCGTTAGATGCATTAAGCCCGACGAATGTCCTTAATCTTCCTCTATGACACTTCCAAGGATTGGGATTTGGATCTATGCTAGGAGGGCTTTAATCCATGCCCGACTCTCGCCGTCACATGGATAGTATAGATCAATATAGGGATTGAAAATCCTAGATTAGCCCTGACTCCTGCCATCGACTAATCTATTTATCCATAAGTGGGAGGTCAATTTGCATTGATAATAATCATCCTAGCATACCACTCAGCACTAATTGTTCAATAATTAACCAATAAATCATCAATCCATAGTTAAATCCAATGGGGTTCAATTCATGGCCCTAGATAAGAGACTACTCACAATCCATGGAATAAAACTCAGTTAGATTCACAAATAGAACAACCACGACAATAGAGATTAGCAAAAATAATCAATCAACCAATCCATAATAACAAGGAATTGAGAGAACTAATTTCTATTCAAATATTAAAACTAGAATCCAAAAAGAACAAAAGGAACAATTAAAGTTGTAGATGAAATAGAATTAAGTACACCTGATTCAAACACAAAAATTTATGAAAAGTTCTATAAAAGGCGTCTCATGGGTCAAGGGAAGAAGAAAAGTATTTATACCAAACTCACAAAAATACCCCTGGCAGTGCCCAGAAAAATCTAAGGGACCCAATTAGATGTGACCGTGTCGTAAACAACGCGGTCGTTTCACTTAAGTGCATAACATTGGGGTTTCTGGCAGCAAGTGATGCGACCACGCGACTGTGTCGTTTCACATTCAACTCTTCAATTTCCTCATCAAAATGGTCGTGTGTAGCGACCGTTTGGTTCTTCAATAGCTCTCGGTATGACACAGTCCCTTCGATATGCCAAACGTCTGCGTGGATTTGAATTCTTCTATATTCATCTCTAAAGCGACACGACCGTTTGGTTCTTCAAGACGACCACATGGAATGTGATCTTCAGCTACATGGTGGTCCTGGTGGTGCGGCCGCGTGGATAGATCCAGACGGTCGCGTGTTACACTTTTGCCTTAAAATCCCATTGTTTTGGTCCTTGTTGCTCCCCGCTTCGTTCCAACACTTGTTTATCCACTCTATGGCCCAAAACTCCATGTTTTATCCTGCAATACATGATAGATGCCCAAAAGTAAAAAGGGACTAAAAGAGGGGAAAATAGAATGAGATGGGGAGTGAAATGGTATGAAATGCACATGCAATGAGTGAAAAATGTATACATAAATAACACACATCACACACATAGATGTATTCTCATTGTACATCGTCCTCTCAGAGCCCTTACGTTAGGTGTGCAAATAAAGATCTCAAACATTAAAAACAATTTCTTAACCTAAATAGCACAACGTTTCATCCCGCAAGGGTATGAGAACATCGGAAAATATAACGATAACGAGCATAAAATAACGCCTTGTGTAATCAAGTAGATTATAAGTATCATGAAGAATTTAAGCTCATGTGACGCAAGGGTCATGGCAATGTCTACAAGGATCACACCACGAATAAGTCTGCAAAGATCATATTCGATTTAAGTACACCAACAACGATAATACTCGAATAATACGTGTAGAAACTAATAAAATACTCAATATAACATGAGAAATAGCGTGAAAAGACATCAAAACAAAAGATTACATAGCCCAAACTACATCACAACCAACACATATTAGTTTTATCCAAGCATGGAGAGAAAAGAATCAATATTCTTGGTCAAATACATCATCTTATACTCAAAATACAAGTCTAATACTCAAAATACAAAGCAAAAGTTAAGAATTATATCACCAAATCTCTCCAATTGAGCCCTAGATCTCCTTCAAAACTGTTTCTCTGCCTCTGTATCCAAATCCCTAAAAAATTACGCTAGATACGCTCCAAAACGGCTATGAATATGCCAAAATACTCTTGGAATATAGCAAAGAATACCCTAGAATACGCTACATAGTACTGTTTATATATGGTGAGGGTATATTGGTTGGTGGATTGTGGATTTGCATCCAATTTTCTTAAAACACATGCCCATTACCGCAATAATCCACAGTCGTTCATCAAAAGGTAGGATCTCACCATGCGCTGCCATGCATCCTGGTGGATCACCTTTCTTCTACTGTTCCACTTTGATCCAAGGTTGCCTCGCAGTTACGTTGGATCTTCGATCAATGGTTCCATTGGTGCCACGTCTCCCTTCTACTAGCGTCGTTAAATAAGAGCGGGAAAGGATCGGATGCTGCCACGTGGCAGCAGTTGAGCGGGGTTGCGTATAAAGACCGTATCGGATTCGTATTTCCGCATTTAAATGGTATTTTGCCATCAAAAATTCATAGAAAAAAACAGAAATTTTAGATAAATATGAAAAATAGCCATTGGAATCATAAAATTAAGACCCTCACATGAAAAATATGAGACGATAAAAATACTCAATAAAATGATATTTTGTGCATAGAATAAGAGATTGCTCTAATAATATGAGTAATCTTAATACACTTGTATTGGAGGCCAAATACGCATCAAATATGTACAAAATGATACTAAATGAGGGGTTAAATTGTAATATTTACTCTGAATCAATCACCCTTCTGAGTAGTGATTCCACCGTACAAGATATCGTTGGAAAAATTAAGAACAGAGATACCGTCTGAGTAAAGTTATTCACCAATACAATCTTACACCAAAATAAAAACATAAAAACATCACCATGGTGTAGATCATTTCTTGATGATCTCATAGGCACAAACAATGCTTGATTCCGACATGTGTAGAGAAAGTAATCGCCTTTTCAGATCCACGTCTGCAAATCTTCTTTCTTCTTCATTGAATACTTGAAGCTTGGATGGATGGAGAATGAAGGCCAGCTAGCAAGGATGTTGATCTCTAGATTTTTTGGCTAGATGCTTCAATGAATTATTTCTCCAAAGGATGCCTCTCTCTTTTATAGAGGATATGAAGTTCTCTTCAATAATAATCCTTGATTTTCAAATTTTCAATTAAATCTTCAATTAAATCTTCATGATTTGGGTAGATCTTATTTATTTGGAAACTCTCCTTTGAATAGGTCGTCAAATTGATTGGAAACTCATCTTGACTGAATGAAGTCAAACCTGGGCATTTGACTGGTCAAATTGGTTAAATATGCCTTGTACAGGGATTTTGCAACGTGGCACGGTCGTTTCTCTTAAACTCTGGCCGCTTCTCCAGTTTCGTAATTATGGCATGGCTCTGTACCAATTCTGCATGGCTATGTCAGCTGATTAATTCTTTCTTCACAAAATTCGCACTATTGACACAAATGTATACAAGCCTGTGATGTGTCATAATATTACACATTATATATATTTGTTTACATGTCAAAATGATGGCTTTAATTCCGATTTTATATGCTTTAATATTGATAATTGGAACTATTTGACTTCGCAAGTGTTTTGATGCAATTCGGGGAATATCGAGCTATTTGGAGCATGTTGAAGAGGAAGACATGATTGTCGACGCCGGAGCGTCAATGGTATTGTGTTCAAGGAGTTCATGTTGCTGGAGAGAAGCAAGAAGAGGAAGCAAAGGAGAAAGAAAGGAAGGAAATGAAGAGTGAAGGAGAAGCCAAGGGCTTTCCCAGATCGCTCGGTCGAGCGACTACCCCGCTCGACCCAGCTACGATCCCGTAGAGAACAGCAAGGACTTCAATGGGTGCTCGGTCGAGCGACTTAACCCCCCTCACCGGATTCACCAAGTTGCTCACCCAAGCCAGTAGTCAGAAGAGCCCAAGTTTTCAAGGAAATATCTTTGGAATTTTGGAGTTCCTCAAGCTCGGTCGAGCGACATGCCGATCGGGCATGTTCGCCCGAGCGACATCAATTCCATTAAGGCAGAGCGCTGAAGCCCCAAGAGGTGCTCACCTGATTGCTAAGGCATGCTCGACCAAGCGACCCAAGCCACTCGGGCGAGTGGAGTAGAAATGGCCGATGGCACAGATTTCAGGATAGCCCTTCACTCTTTGATGATCTTCTATCACCAGGGATTTTACAGTATTTTTCTAGTATTTTTTCAAGATATTATACTTCAAAACAATTCCAATGCGACTTAAAACGCACCAAATGGAGGTCGGATGAACCTTAGGGATTTCTGCAAGTTGGTGAATCTATGCTGGAATCTGTGCTCGGGCAGACAAGTATCCGTGCTCGGCCGAGTGACCTACAGAAGCCACCCCCAGCTACCTGGCAGCAAGCACTGGTCTAACTTAAATTATGGTTATTTTGGGGGGTTTGAGGGCTATATATATGTATTTTTCAGCTATTGAAAGGGAGTTCATTTTAGAGGATAGAAAATATTTTCTTCGGAGGCTAGGCCACGCCCTAGGCCCCCTCCTCGCTGATTTGTATCGGATCTTTGTTAAGCTGAGTATATTTCCCTTTGTTATCTTTCTCATATGTTTTTATGGTTTGAATTTTTCATTGCTTCTCTTTTAATGTTTGTAATGTTAATTCCTCTTGTTCCTATATATTTCCCCATGATTGAGTAGATCTATTGCTAGGATTAGGGATGAACCCTAGGATTCCAAAGTTAGGATGTTGGTTTACTCTTAGTTGGCAACTAGGGTTGTCCTATAGTAGTTTGAGCAAGGGTTTTGGGGATTGGCACTAGGATTGGATGATCGCGAAAGTGACCCCATGTCCTAGGGAGGATCCCCACAGATCCGATTTGGGATTAGCGGCTACTTTCCGGTTTTCAAGATCACGAGAGTGGCTCGAGAGCCGGGGTGACCACTAACCCCCGATCCTCTAGTCAATGACCACGAGAGTGTCCCGAATTCTACCTGGTATCCGAACCCAAGGGTCCTAGCGGGGATTTCCGAAACCCAAGTGGTATTTCCCCTCAGTCATGTTTCTCTTTGTTCCTTTTGTTCTCTTTTGTTTCTGGATGTGCCTTGCACATCGTGACACCCTTGCATTCCACATCCATCTCCATCATGACACTCCATGATCCATCTCCACCTAATAAAACACAGTTCGAAGCCTAAGTCAGCCTAGGATAGATAGGTAGTGTGACAATCACCTCCCTGTTGATACAATACCCGCTCGTCGATATATTTATATACTGTGTGCTTGCGGTAAGATGACATTCGTCCACCGTCCCGATTGTGAGAGCAACCGGATGACCGAACAAGTTTTTGGCGCAGTTGCCGGGGAGGCGTTCTGCCATACTAGCTATTTATCACAATTAGGTTGCTAGACTTCGAATAAAAATAAAAATTTATAAAAAGAAACAAAAAGAGATTTTTCCAGCCACCACATTATTATTATCTTTATCTCTCTTGTGCCACTAACATTCTTTTCCAGGTTGTTTATCTTTGTTTTATCAGGTGCATATAAATTTATAAAAAGAAACAAAAAGAGATTTTTCCAGCCACCACATTATTATTATCTTTATCTCTCTTGTGCCACTAACATTCTTTTCCATTTATCTTTGTTTTATCATGTGCATATTTAGTGCAACGATGGTACCCCCTATTGGAGCAAAGTCTACAATCCAATTTTTTATAGACCAAGGAGGGTCGTTAATTTCAAGCAAGCTGATGAAGAATGCTTCTGGTGAGCCTTGGACAGATTCGAAGATTTACTGATAGAGGTGCCAAAACATGGGTTTGATGACTCAAGGATACTCTACTTCTTCACCAAGGGCTTGCAGGGGCGTTCAAGTGAATCTATGAGTAGAATGCAATTGAATACCATCAATAATCTACATTTAGCAGCAGCTTTGGGATGCATACTGCACTCCTTTCGATCGACTGGCTCATTAGTTGTTTTGGCAGGTGATGATCCATCTGAACGAGTTCTTATTAATTTTATTATGAATCATGTGTCTGTTGCAGATATTATTGGGGATGATATTTACGTTCAGCTTAGGGGAGACACCCTGCATTTTTATATTACCACCAAGGACGAGATCAGCGAAGGAAACAATGGCACTATCTATGATGTCATGCCCAAGCTGCCTCTTGCGCTTGACTCCTCTCCATAGGTTGATGACATAGAGCAGCCCGCAACACCAGAGTCTATCGTTGAGGAGGTTATGCTAACGGAGCCGGAGAAGACCGTTGAGGAGGAGACTATTCGTGGTGGAGATACAGATACTCACATAGAGCCCGAGTATTGCCCACCTTCAGTTGAGCTTCTGCAGCTACCTCCCCCATGTCCTATGGCAGAGGACCATCCATCAGAGCTTACAGCTCCCACTCAGAGAGATATTTTTACCCATTTCATTCCTAAATCATGTATTCAATTTGACATTTATTTTGATTCAGATATTTTTGACACGTCGTACCTTTTGTAAAGCACGTACGAATTTGGAACGGATGTATGCTTGGACGTGTCATTACTTGGGGAATCTACCGAGGAGCACAGCGAGGAGTCACCTGCTGAGACCCACGCCTATATGCCAGAGCTACCTAATGAGCTTGGAGATGACACCGGGAAGAGAGCTATCGTGGTGCACGAGAATGAAGATATAGTCTAAGGGAAGTATCATCAACCAGATTTAATTCCCATTATTTATGTTGATGATTTTCTTTAGGATTCACATATCACGGGGGAGAATTTTTAGAGACGAACTGATGCAGCTCATCTCCTACAGGGTATAGGTGGAATCCTTGGGGAGATGCTAGGGGTTGCATTGCTGGAGTTCGTTGCTATCCGTGGAGACACGCACCTGGCGGAGCCACGGAAGGAGTAGCTGTAGCAGTTGCCTGCACCAGCAAAGATACTGGAACTGTCTTTTGATGCATGTGGTAACAATCCAGTGGTGTAAATATAGTGTAGGTTTTTATGCTTTGAATAATCACAATCCCATCGGCAGCGATGACCGTATAGGATTTTATATGCTTTCTTAATTTAATAAATTCATCCCATTTGATGGTTGCTTAATTATCTTTTACATCCAACCCTCTATATGCTATCATCGCCCACCTTCATATTATAATGCTTACTCTGCCTCTCTCCTCAATTGTTATACCCATCTGTACACACTGGGCACCGTCTGTTATAGCTTGGGGGAGAGAGAGTTTATTTTCTTATGTAACTGATTCAGAGTGAAAAATGTATATTTATACCCCTTAACTACTCCCATTTTTTGCTAAAGATTAGGCTTAAACTTGCTCTTTTTGGGTATATTTTCACTTCATGTCATTTTTAGAGCTTATCCTCATTATTTGTACAAAATACGGTTTTTATCATCCTTCTTGGCTTCCTACTATTTTTCATATGCTCTTGCTATTATTGTGATCATATCGACATTTTTGGGAATTATTTGAGCATGTGAATAATTTAAATGGAATTTTGGAAGTCAATATTGTGTTTATAATAGCCATTTATATATTTTATCTTCATATGGACTAATTTCTCCTTCTCATATTTTTCAGGTACTCCTAGGAGTCTTGGGGATTTTTCAGAATTTTCTAGGATTTTTCTGGGATTTCTGGGTATTTTTGTAGAATTTTTGGAGCCAAAGAAGAGTTTTTGGAATTTATAAAAAGGAAAAAACTATATATATATATAGTAAAGTTAGCGTTAATTTTATTGATTCAAAATACAATGTACAACAATAGCCCACAAAGGAAATGGTACAGATAGTGAGAGAATAGGGCACATGCGCCGTCACTCTCCACTATAAGAACCACTTCAAATATGGAGCTATTAAATCTCCCAAACAAAGAGTAGAAATAAGATACATGACTCAACCCATGTCTCTAAATTCCCAATTAGTGAAGGCAACCATTTCCTCCTCAGTATTCGGCTCCAGATCATGCAAAATAATTCTAACATCAGCTGCAATCACATCAAACAGTTGAGGTTTGGTTCGCTTCTCCGCATCAAAAATACGCCGGTTCCTTTCTGTCCAAATATGCCAAACCATTGTCGCAAGTACCATCATAGCAAGAATGCCCAATGTACTCTTCCAGCAGAAACGCTTTAGATAATAATTTCCCACATCATGTAATATTGGATTAATAAGGTCCAAAACCTGTAGCTTCAACAAAGCTCTTCTCAGAATTTAGGTGGAATAGCTACATTCGAAAAATAAGTGCGAAATATTCTCCTCCATATTCCCATCACATAAAACACATCCCACAGGGGTGTAAAGACCCCATCTACTTATTAAGTCTTTAGTAAGCAATTTTCCACGGAAAGCGCGAAGGAGACTCAAGGACATTTTAGGGCAATGATTTTTGTACCAAATAAGTTTGTGGAAAGGGAATGGAGTACCTCGATGTCGAATACCCTCCCAAGCTTGCTTGAAACCAAATTGCTCACTAGGGACACACTCCCATTCATCCGGTCCAGCTTTTAGTTTGATATTCCTAATTAACGGCAGTACAGGTGCAATGTCCGGAACATCCCGCCACTTGCCAGCCTCATAATAGTCATTAACTCTTGCAAGAATTGCACCGGCCGGGATATTGAACAGGTCTTTTAATGGTCCCACCTGAAGCCAAGAGTCCAGCCAAAAGTAGGTAGTTCGGCCATCTCTAACATTTCTGCGGATGAGTTTAAGGGAAATTGCTTGGCTCTTTAAAATTCGCTTCCATGTTCCTGAGTGCGCTAACTGCCTCTTTGCCGCAAATAGTCCAACCTCAGATCCATATCTAACCTCCATGTGCTTTGCCCATATACTGTCTGATGTGAGATATCGCCAAGTTAACTTCAGACCTGCCGCATCATTTAAATCTTCTAATAGTCTAATACCAACCCCACCTTCTTCCTTTGGTTTGCACATATCACCCCAAGCCCAAGCTTGAGATGAGCCCAAAATGAACCTTCGACACAGAGAAGAGATGGTCCATAGAACACTGACATGAATGTGGAATGCGTGTATCCAAAAGGCAACTATTCCATAAATGACCATCCTCACAAGTTCAATACGTCCCGCTATTGATAGAAAAGAAGAACTCCAACCCAACATCCTTTTTTTACATTTATCCACTAATCTGCCAAAGTTAGCAGCCCATGGATACTTCGAAGAGAGTGGCAATCCCAGATATGTAGTAATGGTTGTAGCAATTTTAATCCCCAACAAATCTGCCAGATATGGTTTATTCTTAACCCCCTTGCTAAACAATCCAGAACTTTTATCCCAGTTTACCTGTAGTCCCGTGAAATTAGAGAATTCCTCCAATAATTTTTTGATGCCCAGGAAGGGAGCAGTATTTGCTCCACAGAAAACCAGAAGATCATCAGCGAATAGAAGATGGGAAATGGACCCAGAATGCCTCATTGGATGAATATTGCCCAAATTTATAGCTTTAGAAATCAAGATAGAGAATGCTTCCATTGCAATGACAAATAGATAGGGGGAGAGGGGATCACCTTGGCGAATACCTCTGTTACCTTTGAAATACCCAACAGGGGAGCCGTTTATCATAACAAAGAATGATGGAGTCATAATACATTCCTTAATCCAACCAATCAATTTTCCTGGAAATCCCAGTAGCCTCAGGAAATAGAGAATGAAGTCGCGGTTGACGCTATCGAAGGCTTTTCTTAGGTCCAATTCCAAGCAGGATCTACCCCCCATAGGGTTGCTAAAATCTCTGATCTGCTCGTGGGCTAAGAGGGTGCAATCACTCAATAGCCTCCCTTTGAGGAAAGTAGATTGGTTTGGGGAAATCAGATCATGGATTACAACTTTGATCCTGTTACAGATTATTTTGCTAATAATCTTATATAGGACGTTGCAGCAGGCAATAGGCCTATAATCCCCTAAGGATGAGGCATTTTCACTCTTGGGCACCAGCGTAAGGAGAGTATGATTAACTTGCCTAAGGAGCAAACCAGAATTAAAAAAAGATTTTATGGCAGAAGTTACCTCATCTCCAATAAGGCCCCAGCTATGTTGATAAAAGAACCCATTAAACCCATCTGGCCCAGGAGACTTATCAGACCCGATCTGGAAAACAGCTGTCTTAATCTCCTCTTCCGAAACCCTCCTGCTCAGCCACACTGAGGACACATCAGTTAATATCTGCTTCGGCACCAGTCTAGGGAAGGTGGTCCAGTAGCTAGTCTGATTATATAGATCTTCAAAGAAAAAGGGGGCTTTGATTTTAAGTTCATCATAGGCTCTATTTTGGCATCCATGCACATCAACAAGGTGATATAGGTTGTTGCGGCTAATTCTGGATTTCATTGCATTGTAGAAAAACTTGGTATTCCTATCTCCAAGGGCGAGCCAGTCTTGACGACTCTTTTGGCAAAACATATCTTCCTCAAGCTTTATAGCAGTGGTCAAGTCCATCAAGAGATTCTTCTCTTTTTGCTGCAAGGAAATATCAGTGTGGATGCCTGGGTCTTTACGGATGTCCTCTAGCTCCTTTCTAATTCTTTTGACCTGATTAGCCGCATGATGATTACCGGCCCAAGACCGCAGAGAAGGCTTTAGCATGCCTAATTTTTGTGTAAGCCGATACATAGGCGTTCCTTTAACACGACAACACCAAATAGATTCAACAGCTTCTTTATAACCTGGAAAATGGACCCAATAGTTAAAAAACTTGAAAGGCTTAGGTTCAGAGGAGACCTGGTTATGGAGGTTCACGACCATAGCAGAGTGCTCGCTAGTAAGTGGATCTAGATATTCATAGAAAGTATCCGGGAGCAAATTAACCCAAGACAAACTACAGAAAATGTGATCAAGTTGGGCTGAAATACGGTCCTTTCCCACCCGATGGTTACACCAACTGAACCGATTACCAGAGCTCTTCATCTCCTGGAGCGAACATCTGCTGATGCAGTCAGTAAAGTCCCGAACAGTAGGCTCCTCCAGCCTTCTTCCTCCTATCTAATCTTTAGTGTAGAGAACACTATTGAAATCCCCCCCACAAGCCAAGCTGAATTCCCAACTAATGCAACATCCGCCTCCATGCTCTTCCACAACTCTTTTCTCTCCACCATTGTGTTACATGCATAGACTCCTGTAATAACACACCCAAATCCTCCAACATTTGTACAGCAAACAGACAAATGCTGGGCCGAGCAAGATAAAAGAGAGATCGTCCAAATAGCGGGGTTAAACCCCATAAGAATACACCCACTAGGAGCACAAACAGAGTTATCTAAAGAATCCCACCCTATGGGGATCCCAGCTTTATTGTTAGAGGCCGGAGACTTGATTTTAGTCTCCAAAAGAATAATAGCAGATGAGTTTAAAGTGCTAATTCTATTTCGCAAGTCCCTCCTCCGGAACTGATTATTCAATCCCCTGGTATTCCAAAAAAAATTTCATTGATCCGTAGTAGTTTGTTGCCTCACATGGCCACTAGAAGACTATGACCGAGAGCTCCTCCTTACAGCAACCGGCTGGCAGAGACTCAATTTCTGCTTCCCTGCTTTTATTTCAGACTTGTACTTAAGTTGCGCTTCAATCTCCTTCTCCCACTCTGGGTTGTCTATAGACAACCCCTCAGGGACTTTGTCAATGTCAATATCTTCTCTCTCCGTCTCAACGAGAAGCGATGGAATCGAGCGATTAATATGCCTTACTTCAGAAGTCACAATGTCCACAGACTTGTCAGGATTCGGGTCATCAGAAGACCCAAACATAGCCGTGGGTCCAATGGCAGCAAGGACCTGGGTGAATACTGGAACTGCTCCTCTCGTAACTTGGAGGGTCCCTACACTATTCTCATAAGGCTGAGTTACTTCCCCCCCCCCCCCCCTTTTACCATGATGAAGTCTACCTTGCTAGCAAGACAGGGGCTCTCTATTGATACGCCATTTAGACCCTGGACCCAGGGGAGCGTCAGAGTGCTCGGTTCAGGGCAAATGCCCAAAACCTGGGAGCATGGATCAATGCTCACCACCGGGGGTGAAGACCCAGTCTGGCGGCTTGTAGCACCTGGGTCAAGAGCTATATTACCCACGTCATCTCCATTAACCCTAACCTTCTTAAGAGCAGAGGAAGTGTTCTCCACAGCGGCATTGACCGATGTTTGTGGAACTTGGATTGAAGGGATCTCCTCAGCAGCATTGGGATTTTGATGCGAAGGGCATTGCTCATCCGTATGACCAAAGTAGATACATTGGCTGCATCTAGGGGGGCTCCTTCAAATTTGGTGCCGATAGTTACAACAGAGCTATCGCCAATCTCAACTTCAATTGATGACACCAATGGAGATGATGCACTGACTTCAACCAAACACCGAGCGTAAGTGATTCTTTCAAGATGAGCCGTTGCCTTATCAAGACAAAGCGGCGTGCCTAGGACAGAGGCAATAATGTTGAGGCCTTCTAAATTCCACATGTAAAGTGGAACCCCGTGGAGTTGAACCCAAACAGGAACAGAGGATAGTATATCTCGATCGTGTCTCATATGCAGACTCCATTTCTTGAGGACCACAAGTCTGCCCTCAAAAAGCCAGGGCCCCCCCTGTCAAGATTCTTTCGCATTCCTCCTGAGATTCAAAACAGAAGTAAAAAAATCTGTTCTCCCTGCTGTAAATTTGTACCCTCTTCTTGGCTTTCCACAGTCTATCAGTCCAAGCAACGATTTGGCTGTAGAAAGGGATGTCGACCAAAACATAGCCAACAATCGTATTCTTCCAAGTTTCAGCCCCACGTTGAACTAGTTCTTCAAGAAATCTTGCACAAAGAGAGCCATCTGCTCATTTCGTAGGTGGGACAAGGGTCATACCCAGAGCTGACCCATATTTGCGATGATTAGTGCAAACATCAAGCCAGGATTGTTTTGCAACCGTTGTATTTACCTGGATCTTGGTATAGGGCCTAACAAGCAATTTATCAAGCACGTTACGTGCATTCCCTCCCTGCACCAACCTAGATTGAGGCACAAATCTGGTAGGTCGTCGAGATCCGTAGCTGTAATAGCCCTTCATCCTTGGTTGATTGCCTGTCTTAGACGGCGCTCCCTTACGCCGATGAACCACCTGCCAACCATCGCCTGTTTCGCCCACCGATCTCCGAGTTCCATTACCCCCAAGTGCAGACGTCCCTGCCTCTCCCAGGATGTTTCCAGCTGATGATCCGATCCCCAAACGAACATTATTTAGATTGCCTCTGATGGTAACCCCCATGAACCCATCGCCTCCAAGAGAAATCGATTTTTCCCCACTTCCATGAGAACCCCCCGCCTGAGGTTTGCCGATACGGCAGTTATCAGCAATACGAGCCTCTTCTAGGTTAATCTTTCGCCTATCGTCGTCAATCCCAGGGTCGCCAGAGTCGCCAGAATCTCCCTCTTCGATAATACCGCTCACCATTTTTTATATTAACTATATATATATATATATATATATATATATGAGAATAATGGCTATCATACGTCATATGAGATAGGCTCTCATAAGCCCTCTCACATAAAGCAACCAAGTACAACCAAGTACAAGCCCATGTGGGCATGTACTTGGTTGCTTTATGTGAGCGGGCGTATGAGAGCCTATCTCATATTGCGTATGATAGCCATTATATATATATATATATATATATATATATTATAAAATAGGGATGTTATCATGGGTTTTTGGATAAGAGTTTTTGATAAGAGATGAGAAATTGGGTATATATGAGGGATGTTGTTATGAGAAATTGGATAAGAGAAATTGGATAAGGATAACTTTGGGGGAAAACCTGGGTGTGTTTGAAAATTGAATTTGAATTTGAATTTGAATGCAATTTGTATTTGAATTTATATTTGAAAATTTGTATTTGAATGCAATTTGTATTTGAAAACAAACCTGGGGGAGAGAACGCAACTCAGCCCCATCCTCTTGCGCTCCCTCGGCGGCAACCCTACCCAGGCCCAGCTGAAGGAAATCGTGACGAGAGAAGGATTCGCCAGCTCCGCGATGCGTTCAAGGGCCTCTCCGTTAGTGATATGCGCCTAATGGGACGATCAAGTACGAGGATTTCATTTCTTACTTTTTAGATCTGTTGAGATTTATTGAGATTAGGGCTTTGGATGGGGGAGAGAACGCAGCTCAGCCCCATCTTTGGTTTGCTTTTTTTTGAATTTGTTGATTTTTGAGATTAGGGTTTCGAATGGTTCTAGAGTAGGCTTCTATTGCATTTCAAATTTTTGCGATTAGGGCTTCTAATGCATTTCGAATGGCTCAGCCCTATTTCATTATCTTCTCCATCTCTTAGATTTTGGGCTAGGGTTCTCATCTCCATCTCTTAGACCTATTTCATTCAGATGTATGAAGACCTATATATGATATTCCCCTTCAGGTTTGGTGGTTAGCACATGTATGCTTTTCGTTGTACCCTGCACTGGTGAAACATGGAATTCAGATGTATGCTTTCTGTTGTACAAATTGCATGACTTATAACCAGTCCACATTTTTAAATAATTGTATCATCTAATTATGTTTTCCAATGCCGGCATAAAATTGTGTTGCTTGCATATTTCCATTTTTATGACCTCTGTTACAGAAGTGTTTATTTTCTTTTGGTCCTACTTGGAAGTGGGTCAGTATAATGCCAAGGTAACTAAAGGATTTGATTTTATTGTTTTGCTTTTGCTACCTTCTACTCATACTTGGACATCTTCAGGTTGTAATAGTTCCAATTTGGAAGAAATATGACGAAAGATGTCCAGAACTTACTGATAGTTACTGGAATCAAGGTCAAACTTGATGATTCCGAACATAGATGGAAATTCAATTTCCGAGAGATGAAAGTAAGTGTGACGTACTTGATTCTATGAAGAATAAAGATTTACAAACTTGATACAAGAGTGAATGAGTACAAGAATAAAGCAATTTGAATATGAACTAAAACTAAAGCATTCATGTTTTGATAACATACTATAACTAAATCATTATACCAAGGGTAAGAGAATTTGAATACTGTAATTAAAGCATTGATTAATAATTTTGGCAGCTTGCAGAGGTTTACTAAAGTTTGGCAGCTTAATAATTTTGTTTTAATTGAATCATTCAGTCTCAACTATCACAAGACATCAAGTATTACAATTCTCATCTAACCCATAGAGTCAAATTTGGGATGGAAAAAATTTAGGATATAGTTTTGCTTTTCATTTTCATTTTCAGTTTAAGATAAAGTTTAGGATATTTTCCAGAAATTACAGGTTAAAAATTTCATTTTCGGTTTAGGATATTTTCCAGAAATTTCATTTTCATTTCTGGAAATTTCTATTTCTGGAAATTTTAATTTCTGTAAATTTCATTTTAGGACTCAATTTCTGGAAATTTCATTTTCATTTCTGGAAATTTCAGTTTAGGATATTTTCCAAAAATTTCAATTTCATTTCTGGAAAGTTTAGGATATTTTCGAGTAATTTCATTTTCAGTTTAGGATAAAGTTTAGGATATTTTCCAGAAATTACATGTTGAAGTTTAGGAACAAGGTTCACATGAAAGATAATGGTTTTGATTAAAAAATTAAATGTTCAAAAGTTTTTGGTTGCATGCTTGAATCATTTGCTTGCATTCTTGAATCATTTGTGCTTGTTGTATCATTTGTGCATGAATCATATAAAAAAATTTCCATGAGGCTTGAATCATTTGCAGTGGAAATTCTTGAATCATATTCAAGCATGCAAGCAATGAAATGTGTACGCCTGAAAAAATTTGCAGGGGAAAATAGTTTTTGATAGGATTCCTGCATGAAGTAATTTTTTGTGTCATTTTAATTTATATGTGCAAATTTTTTGATATGCATTTCATGATATAAAAAATTCATGATATAAAGTTCATGATATAAATTTCTTTATACCTGTCATGTTTTCTATAAATTGCATGAGAACTGTTTCATTGAAATGTTTTCATTTGGTCCAAGGACATGTACATATCACTTCAAGGAAGAAGCACAGAAAGAGGAAAAGGTCCATGCACTTGAGGTTAGTTTACTTTATTTCAAAATTCGTTGTTTTTAGTAGATTTTTGGTGTGCTTGGAAA
>JAULAV010004309.1:0-28810 GCA_030789695.1 Scilla litardierei
GTAGATAACTACCATCATCTTCCTCGATGAAGCACCCGTTTGTCGATGAAGCACCCGTTCGTCGAGAAAGTGGTTATTTTCTAATGTCCGTGTGCCAAAAAATGAAAAAATAACATACTACGTGAACGGTCGGTTCTTCCTGTCACGGAGAGTTCCTACCATATTCGTAATGATAGGAGACCCTAACGTGAAAAGAACAACCGCTGCGTTCTCTCCGTCACGAAGCGTTCCTACCATATCCGTAATGGTATGATACTCATTCGTGAAAAAGACAACGACTCGTTCATAGTTTCGACGGGACGGCGGTTTGACCGGGGCGAACCCGTATGGCTCTGATACCAATGTAGGATCCTGCCAAAACAGAGTTAGGATCGATAAATGAAGTTGAGACTTACGCTTGCGTATGCGGCACGGTAGTCTACGAACTTCGCCTTCGGATTCGCCACGACGGATCGAGTCTTCTCACGAACGGAGTAAGGCTACTAAATCCACAATCTAAATCTCTACTTTTAGATTAAGAACTTGGATAAAGGGAGAGGAAGTATTTCGGTAGAGCTTCGCTAGAATGAAAATGCATGCAAGAATGCCATGCAAAAGTGTAAGGAAATGGCTTACCCTTGGGTCTTATTTATAGCCCCCAAGGTAGTTATTTTAGGAGTAATTGTTCCTTAGGAACAAGTTAACTAAGGTGTACCATTGTACATGGCATATTATAAGCTTAAGTTGTACCATATGCATGGTACAATATAAGCTTAAGATATTACCCCTTTATTAGCCATATGTCGCATGCACTTATGCACATATAATGCGACTTTCCCATCAATCTAGAGATCCTCTCCGCAAGGGAACATATTCCCTTTCGTACGACTTTGTGTACGCGACGTTCGAGGTCCGTATTCCCTCGTACATCCCCTACAAGGGTGTACTAACGTCTTCCATATCCAACACTTCTCAGCACTGAATACGATGGCTTCCACATGAAACTTGCAGAGAAGATCAAGGACATGTATGCAAGATTCACGGACATCGTCTACAACTCAAAGGCACTTGGAAAGACGTTCCCAAGCATGGAACTGGTAAGGAAAATCCTTCGAGCCTTTCCAAGTACTTTTCGTCCAAAGGTTAATGCAATCCAAGAAGCTCGAGATCTCTCCAAATTGAGCTTGGATGATTTGATTGGGAACCTGATGTCCCATGAGTTGGAACTGAAAACCATCGAGTCATGGGAAAAGGGAGAATCCAAAGATACAAAGTCCATAGCATTCAAAGCTGAAGAAAGCGACGATGATCTTGATGATGAGCAAGCCCTAATGGTCAGAGGCTTCAGGAGATACATCAAAACACCGTAGGGAAAGTCTGAAATGTCAAAAAAGGTTCAATCGTTTTAATAAGTTTAATCCTTCAAACTTTTCTTCTGAACAGAATACTACTAAGTCTGTACAGTGTTTCAAATGCAGGAAACAGGGACACTTCATGAAAAATTGTCCAACTTTGAAGGATGCCCCGACAGAATCAAAAGGAAGATCGCTTGCTGTGACGTGGGATGACGATGACGAGGATGAACCAGAAGAGGAAGTTGCTCACTCATCCTATGTCTGGTTGGAGACATCGATTCAACAAAATCAGAGGTACACGAATTCTCTCTATCAGAACTGATGAACATTTGTGAAAATATTAACATAGAGATCACTAATCTAGAATCCTCTGTAGAATCCTTAAAAGAAACCAACTTTTAATTACAGCAGGATAATTTTCATATTTCACAAAATGAAGATAAAATGAAAACTGAGATTGAGAATCTTAAAGCTACAATTTCAAAATTAAAAGGAAAAACTAGTTTGCATGAAACTCCTAAATGTGAATCTTGTGCCATGCTAAAACTAGAAGAAAGCAAGTCTAAAGAAAAAATTGTGAGTCTTGAAAAGAAAGTTGAAAACTTTAAGAAAAATGAAGATGAAAAGAAAAAGTACCATGCTTGTGAATGAAAACTTCTATTTAAAATCCAAGATCTCTGATTTAGAATTGAGTATTAAGAAATTTGGTGTAGGGAAGAAATCTCTCGACATCATTCTTGGTTATCAATCACATGAAAACAATAGACAAGGTCTAGGATATGGAAACCATTACAATGAAAAGAAGATTGTTCACAATGGAACTGTTAAAAGGAAACTTGTTCATGCTAAATGTTATACATGTGGTTCTATTGATCATTTATATAGGACTGTTTGTATGGAAACAAGAAAATCAGGTTTAAACAAGTATGGGTTCCTAAAGGCACTATCACTAACCATCGTGAACCTATTTGGTTGCCTAGGTCACACATGTCCTGTTTTTCTTATGTATAGGTGCACAGCTTGGCTAAGGAACAAAAGTGTGAGTGGTATTTGGATTCTGGCTGCTCAAGACACATGACAGGTAGTTACGACAAGTTCCTTAGCCTCGTAAAGCAAGATGGAGGAAGTGTTACACTTGGGGACAACGGAAAATGCAAGGTAATTGGGAATGGTGTTGTAGGTAACGACACTTTTCAACTGAAAGATGTCCTATGGGTTAAAAATCTTAAACACAACCTTATCTCTATTAGCCAGCTTTGTGACAAAGGTATGAACGTAGTATTTGATGCAAAATTTTGTAAAATCATTGATACTGTCACAGGTAATGTTTTGATTACAGCTAATAGGAAAAATAATGTTTATACACTTTTTATTGAAGAACTAACAATAGCTAAATGTTTGATTGGCAGGGAAGACGAGGCAACACTGTGGCATAGAAGATTGGCACAGGCTGGAATCAAGTTGTTGCAGAAACTGGAGAACAGAAATCTAGTAAGAGGACTGCCACATCAGAAATACGAGAATAGTAAGTTGTGCGTTGCATGCACGAAAGGTAAGCAAGATCGATCTACCTTTACAGGAATGAGGGAAATAGCAACTACACGCATCTTATAATTAATTCACATGGATTTATTTGGACCAACAGATGTTGCTAGTTTAAATGGAAAGAGGTTTTGCTTGGTTTTGGTCGATGATTTTTCAAGATATAGATGGGTTTATTTCTTAGCCAAAAAGTCAGGCTCTTATGAAAATTTTCAAACCTTTTGCAATCAAGTTTCAAATGAGAAAAATCTTTCAATTATAAAAATCAGAAGTGATCATGGAGGAGAATTTGAAAATATAATCTTTGAAAACTTTTGTTTAGAAAAAGGAATTTTGCATGAATTTTCTTCTCCTAGAACACCACAACAAAATGGAGTAGTTGAAAGAAAGAGTAGAACTGTAAAAGAAATGGCTAGAACTATGTTGAATGAGTTTGAATTGCCTATGTCTTTTTGGGCAGAGGCAATAAATACTGCTTGTTATGTTTGTAATAGAGTCATGCTAAGACCAATAATAAAGAAAACTGCTTATGAACTTTGGAATGTAAAGACTCCTAATATTTCATATTTTAGAGTATTTGGATGCAGATGTTCCATATTAAACACTGGAGATCAAATTGGTACATTTGAATCCAAATCAGATGAAGGAGTGCTTATATCATACTCGTCAAGGAGCAAAGCTTACAGGATTTATAATAAATGCACTTTGACTATTGTTGAATAAATTAATGTTAAATTTGATGAAACTAAAAATAAATCTTTGAATTGCAGGGAAACTGAAGGTGATGCAATTGCAGAGAATGATAGCGGTGCAAGGGACACTGCTGAACCAAGTCAAGCACATAAACTACTGAAAAAGAAGAGAACCAAGAGGAAGAACCACTGAATAGAGGAGTGTTGAGATATAATCCAAATCATCCACCTGAACTGATCATTGGAGCACCCATGGCAGGTATACGAACTCGTTCCTCTTATAGTAATATTTGTGCTTTATGCATTCATGGGGATTTTATATCCGAAATTGAGCCAAAGACTATTGAATCTGCTTTGATTGAGGAAAGTTGGGTAATGGCTATGCATGATGAATTGAATGAATTTGATAGAAATAATGTTTGGAATTTAGTGCCACGACCCAAAGATTATCCTATTGTAGGTACCAAATGGATATATTAAAACAAGCTTGATGAGTCTGGAAGAGTAATCAGGAATAATGCTAGATTGGTTACTAAAGGTTATAATCAAATTGAAGGTATATACGTTGATGAAACTTTTGCACCAGTTGCTAGATTGGAAGCTATAAGAATTTTACTAGCATTTGCAAGTTATAAGAAACTCAAGCTTAAACAAATGGACGTTAAAAGTACATTCTTGAATGGGTACATGAAAGAAGATGTGTTTGTTGAACAACCCCCTGGTTTTGAAAGTCATGATTTTCCTCATCATGTTTTTAAACTTCAAAAAGCATTATATGGTCTTAAGCAAGCCCCTAGAGCTTTGTATGATCGTCTTAGTGCTTATCTTTTGGAAAATGATTTTAAAAAGGGTAGTGTAGACAACACACTTTTTATTTTGCATGATCATAATTAGTTTCTCATCGTACAAATATATGTTGATGATATTATTTATGGTGCTACTGATGATCTTTTATGTCAAAAGTTTGAGAAGGTCATGCAGGATCAATTTGAGATGAGCCTTGTTGGAGAACTGAAGTACTTTTTGGGATTCCATGTGAAACAAACTGAAGAAGGCATCTTCCTATAGCAAATCAAGTACATCAGAGAACTATTGAAAAAGTTGGGGATGGAGAAGGCAAAAGGAATTGGAACTCCCATGAGTCCAGCGACGAAGCTGGTAAAGGATGAAAAAGGAATCAACATGGATCAACAGCTTTATCGAGGTATGATTGGTTCTCTCCTTTATTTAACAGCGTCTAGGCCCGATATAATGTTTGATATATGTTTGTGTGCACGTTTTCAAGCTTGTCCAAAAGAGTCACACTTAATTGCCATAAAAAAGATCTTTAGGTATTTAATTGACACACCATCTTTAGGCCTTTGGTATCCTTCATGTGGTTTATTTGATTTAATTGGATTTGCTGACACTGATTATGCTGGTAGTAAGATTGATAGAAAGAGCACTAGTTGAACATGTTTTATGCTAGGACATTCATTGGTTTCTTGGTCTAGTCGTAAGCAGAACAGTGTTGCTTTGTCCACTACTGAAGCTGAGTATATTGCCCTTGGCAGTTGCTGTGCCCAAGTGCTTTGGATGATGCAAACCCTGTCTGACTACGGTTTGGATCTTAGAAAAGTTCCATTAAGATGTGATAGTAAGAGTGTTATAGATCTTTCTAACAATCCTGTTCATCACTCTCGAACAAAACAGATAGACGTTTCACATCATTTTCTTAGAGATCATTTGGCAAAAGAGGATGTATCTATTGAATATATTTCTACTGATTCTCAGTTGGCAGATATCTTTACAAAACCTTTGCCAGAATATCGCTTTTGTCGTCTACGTCTAGAACTGGGCATTATTGATCATGTTTAGAGTGGAAATATTTTTTGGTGTGCTTTTATTTTATTTGGTGTGCTGATCGGAGCCCCGAAGAGTGCGAACACACAACTGGGGCACGCGACTCGCTAGTCTTACCGCAAGCGCACAGTGTAGCGGTGAGCAGGTATCGAACACGAGGAGGTCAAATGACGGTGTCTTCTTCAATTCACCTGGCTATAAGAATAGTCGAGAAATGTTCGCAATAAAGCGGTCACAGTCGTTCAATGGTATAAAAGGAATATCAAATTAATAAAGACGCCTAGGGGGTAGGGAATCCCCGCTACAAACTTTATCTCGTCATTGTGATTCGTAGGTGTCACAATTGTTAGACTTGAAATTCTGGTGAACTAGTTGCAACTAAATGTAGAACCAAGCTCATGCTCTCGCGCTATTGCCGGTCTATAGCAAACCTAGGGTAGGGTCCAATATCTTACAAACCCTAACATAGGCAAGCTAGCGTGAAGAACAAAATCATCATTCAATCGCATCTCGAGCCCACTCTCGTGCAAACTCGAGCTACGACCTAGGTTGGGATAGTTCCTACCCGTCCAATCTCTTGCAAACAGGTATTGGTATAGAATTGCAATCGAAAACCCTAGTTTCGGTCCAATCTCTTGCAAACCGATTCCGGAGAAATCCAATTGTAACCCAATTCAAATTTCTAGGGCTTCCTATCGAGTTGGGATCCAATCTCTTGCAAATCCCAATCGGTATGAATCCCTAGCTATTCGTATTAAATCAATCCCAAACTAACCCAAATCAATTCTAATAATAATTTCACCAATTCATCACAAATTAGAAATAGGGTTCATAGGGTTCATCCCTACGCCCTAAGACGGTAAAACTACTCACAATTCATAATAAAATTCAATAGAAATTCACAAATAAAATCAGTAGAATTCATTGCAATATTCAATATATCAATAAAAATGGAGTTTTTGATAGAGAGAGAGACAAACCAATGAAGAATCAATAGCATCCAACAAAATAATACTTTTCTCTCCCCCCTAAAAAACCTCAATCTAATCTCCTAAAAGTAATCTAAAAAAGGCTGCAAAAAGTTCTGAAAAAGCTCTCTAAACTAGGTTAAAAACTGGGGTTAAATACCCCCAAAAATCGCCCAAAAAACTGCGCCGAAAATGCCCCTGCGCAGCTTTAAAATCGCAGTTTACGCTATAGGCAGCGCGGCTCACTCGGCCGAGTGACAAATGTCATTCGGTCGAGTGACAAACCCTGACAAATTCCAGTAACTTCGGACATTTTAGGGTCAGCTCCTCGGGAGTCACTCGGCCGAGTGACTTTCTTTGCTTCGGCCGAGGGGACTTCTCAGTCGGCCGAGTCGGAACTCGGGAGTCGACTGACAAATTACAGTAAGTCTGGACTTTTTGTTGCCGTCGTCTTGATGCCACTCGGGCGAGTGGTGTCTCCGTGGTTCGGCCGAGTGGGCTGTCGATGCTCGACCGAGTGCACGCTGATACTCTATCTTCTGCGTGTCTGATCTGGCCGGCCGAGCGGGCTCTCGATGGTCGGTCGAGTGACTCCTTCACTCGGCCGAGTGACTCCTTCACTCGGCCGAGTGACATGCTCAAAATGCCCAATCTTCGTATTTTTGCTCCCTCGTCGCTCCTACGACGCTCTTTCTTCTTCCACTCCTCTCCAATAGCAAAATTCCCCTCGGAAGAGTCACGGGTGACACTCCGGAGTGGGTGCATCTCAGAATCATTCCAAATCGCTCGAAATCTCCTAAAATTCCACAAAAAACAAGAAATCATGAAATTCCAAATCGCTCGAAATCTCCTAAAATTCCACAAAAAACAAGAAATCGTGAAATTCCAAATCGCTCGAAATCTCCTAAAATGCCAAATCGCTCGAATCTCCTAAAATTCCACAAAAAACAAGAAATCGTGAAAAGCATCGTAATATTGCCGAAAAATCGTGAAAAACGCAATTCGAGCGATCAAAATGGCATGCAAACATGCAGAAAAAAGGTGTAAAATATGGAGTGATCAAAATCCCCCAAGCTTACCTCATACTCGTTCTCGAGGAAGATGAGTAAAAAGCGAACCCGGTGGATAAAGAAAATAGAAACGATGGAAAGGCGGAAAATGAAAAACGAAAAACAAAGTAGAAAACGAAGAGGGAAGCTGCTAGATCATTTTTCTCAGGACGTGGGTTTTGCTTACTCATATAGCACGCATCGAAAGTAAAAACACATGTCAACGACTTTTATCTCGATATCATAGTATAATGGTGCATTTGAAATAGAAAACCCAAGAATATCAATATAGAATGAAAAACGGAATAATTCTAGAATTAGCATCGTCTGAAGCATCTAAAGTGGTATACAATATCGTAGATCACACACTTTTCAATTGAATGCTTTCTATAAGGAGTATAAGAGATATCACATAATAGAGTAGTAAGAATAGAAAAGTGTGGTTTTCATGAGATGAATGCTAAGCGTAGATTTCTAGATTTCGTGAAACTTTAGCGATCTCACCGAGTATAAAATATTACTTAGCCTAGGTTGTCATGCACCGTCAAGTAGTCACTCTCTCACACATCATATGATCCTCTCCCCCAAGCTTATCCATAAGCGTGGTGGCATATACAAAACAATATTTACATTCCCCGTTTCTTATGAAGCTCCAAAAGTCAAAGAAATAAAAAAACAAAAGAGGGAAGAAAGAGAGAAAGGATATGAGATGGGATCGTTTTCGAACTTCTTTTCTCTTTTCTTTTCTTATTCTCAAATCTTTTTTTTTCTTTTTCTTTTTTTTCTCTTTTTCTCTTTTTTTCATTAACATATATACACAAATGATCCCAAATCCAAGAGAAGGATATACAAGTATTTTTTTTCTTTGGGTTTTGGGGAATTTGGAGCATGTGATATAATAACGGGGGGATGCCAATAATAGAATTGCTAAGGGGAGATTCACCAATAAATTTAAAATAGAGAAATAATGTGCAAGATATGTGGAGAAAGAAATAAATGTATCTCTCGGTTGACTCTATAGGACGTGCATGACAACTTCAGCAGGGTAATCTAATCTACTCAGTTTGATCTCAAAAAGTAAACTAATCCAGATTTATCAATGCAAGCAAACATTCAATCAACCTGAAGTGAAGCGTACAAATCATGCAATAAGAAGTGATATGAGAAAAGAAAGCAGTACTCCAGATATAAGCAATCAATGCGTGAATCTTGATGTGTTTTCTACGATAGCATACATATAAATCATCAGACATCAGCTAATAATAGAATTTCATCCATTTTCATACGGAAAAAGAAGTGGGTCACTATTTCTAAATGCAAAACAGATCATAGCATATGATATCAGAAACAAAAGCTATGACATGACAAATTTAGCATGCATATAGAGAAAAGCTAACACCACGTCATCGTCATCACAGAAAAATCATCTCTAGCAAAAGATGAAAGAAATAAAGATAAAGAAAAACAAGACTATTTACAATGCAGCACACAAAGAAAATAAGAAAAATGTGATGCATGGTAAAAAAATGAAAAAGTGATGAAAAATGGGTGCAAAAGCGGAAAAACGTGAAAAAACTAAAAATAAAGGTGATAAAAGCAAAAAGTGTGAGAACTTACTCCCCCAAGCTAAAGTGCACAGTGTCCTCAATGTGCAAAGTGTGGCACACCGAGAGACGGGTAATGGGTGGGGAGGGTGAGGATGCATGCATGATAAAAAAAGAAAGTAAAAATAAAAAGAAAATATGATGATGTGAATGATGCATGCAAAGATGGGAGTGATGCAGATATGTGTCACCAAAACTAACTCTCCCTCTCTCCCAAAATGGATACAAAATGATGTGAGCAAGATAGTGAGGGGAGGGGGGTGGGCAAAAATCTATCGACAGGACCAGCAGAGAATGGGCAGCATAACGACAAAAAAGATCAATGGCATCAAGGGTGTGCCTAAGCTGGTGGTGCTGCACCATCTCCGTCCTGTGGCAGAGGTGGAGGTGGTGGTGGGGGTGGTGGTGGACGTGTCTGCTGGGTGGGTGGTGGACGTGTCTGCTGGGTGGGTGGGTGTAGTGGAGGCAGTAAAACTAGGATCTGATTCAGGCAAACCTGAATATCGAGAAGCATGGCGACGCGGGTCTCCATGGAACTGACCGCGACAGAGAGAGCCATAAAATCACCCCTAAGTCCACTCACCGCCCCCTCAAGAGCACGAATGCTCTGCACTAAGGTGTCAGGGGGTGGTGGAGCGGAGGGACGGATAGGTCTAGGCTGTGAAGTTCGGGGCTGTCTGATACGGGCAGTGTAAGTAATCAGGCCAGCAGGTAGGTGTGGAAGAGGTGCTGTGCTCACTAGTGGATGCCCAGCCTCAGTGCGAGGCTGGGACGCAGGCTGGGACGACGAGGCAGCAGCAGTGGTGGAAGACAAAATCGGCAACGAGGCAGCAAGAGAGGTCGGTGACACAGAAGCAGGGACAGACGTCACGACACTCTCGGATAGGACAGCTGCAGCAGGGACAGAAAGGTCGACCACTGGGGAGGAAGTGTAAGGATCAAAAGGTGACACCCCAGCGGACATCAAACCACACAGGGTCCCCACGACGGCAGCGAAGGAAGGCTCACCGCTCTCTAGGATAGTGGGTGGACGCTCGGGAAGAAGTGAGGAAATAGGCTCAACCGAGATAGGCACAGCAGTGGTGGGGGTGGTAATGGACGTGGTGGATGGCTCAGCAAGGGTACTCTCGACACTGGCAGAAGTGGGGACAGAAGTGCCGGGAGGTGCAGAAAGTGCGGGCTCGGGCTGAGGGATCACGGGGTCAGCATGAGGTGCAGGGGGTGCAGGGTGTGCCTGCTCAGCACCCTCAGCCTCAAGAATGTAAGCAGCTGGGATGAGGAGATCCATCGCTGGGATCCAATCCTCGTGGGCCGGTCCTATATGTGTCCGAGATAGGCTCGGGAGGATCATGTAATCAGCACTAAATGGACCGTGCAACCACACCCAGTGCCACTGTCCGTGGGGACGAAACATCTTCATCCAGGCCATGACGTCTATCGAGAGTACATTAGGGCCCAGGGCTCATCTAAGGTCAGCAGGTAGGTCCACGCCGGTCATCAGGGCTAGCAAAGTAATCAGACCGTCGCTGCAAATAGGTGAGTGAGCGCCCACCGAAATGATGATGCAGTCTAAGAACCAGCTAGCAATATTCTCTACGGCGGGGACCAGGTCATCGATATCCCTATCGAGAACTCTGTGGCAAGTCATCGCATAGAGCATATAGAGCTCAGGTGTAGACATCGTCCCAGGCTCGTACCTCGCCAAGAAAGTGGTCGCCATAAGGCGCTGGGCTATGCAGAGGCAGGGGTGTAGGATGGCTGAGGCCTTGGCCCTACCAGGGTCAAAGCCATGGTGGGAGCCCGTGATACGTGTCCAGAACGTGGAAGTGTCAAACGATGGTGGTGGGATGTGAGTGGGTGCGTAGGCTCGGTCGGAGACGGGGACATCGGGCCACTGGAAGAATGCACGGAGCATGGCGAGAGTGGCCTCGCACTCTCGATCCATAAGGAGAAATGTGCATCCTCCAGGGGTCCGGGCTATCGAGCTAAGTACCTCAAGTGTCGGACAGACGTAGGTGTCCACCGACACTGATAAAATGTCGCGCCAACCCATGTTGTATTACAACGTGAGCATCCCCTCTAGCACCCCTAGGCGGTCCAGGTCTGCTAAGTGTGCGAACCTAGAGGGCACTATAGATCGCTGGGTGATACGCTCAAATCGGACGCGCTGTGCGTCGTCTCTGAACGTGATCCCCAGCGGCCCGACAACGGGAGCTGGTGGTGGGATAGGATCGGCGGGGACAGGATGTGCGTGGATGGGATCGGCGGGAAGCGACTGTGTTGGTGGTGGAGGGTGTGGCGGGCTAGGTGGAGGGGAGTCCTCCCTAGCATGAGAGGGACCGGCGTCATCTATCCTCTTCCGCTTGGAAGAGGCTCCCCGCGTGCATGGCCTAGTGCGGGGCGGCATGTATGCCGCGAGTGCTCACCCAACAAAAATGTAATGCGGCGTGCTCAATAAAAGGAGCGAGTGTACCTAAACACACCGCAAGAGCAAATCAGCAAGTGCGTGCGAAGAGCGCCGCCTCCGCGAAGCTACAAATGCGTCCTGAAGCTCCCCTAAGCTCCCCCAAGATAGCCTCCAATTCAAACAACGATATCAGCGGGTAATATTCAAAATACATGGGCGAGATAGGGTATAATAGATAGATAAACAAATCAATTTGGGTTAGGGGATCAACGGGCGTACGGATCGTCAAAAATGGGGAGAAAAGAGGATTTTACGCTAAATAGGGGATCGCCGGAGGTCGGCCGGCAGTGGGGGGTGTCGCCGGAGGTCGGGGATGGTCGGCCGAGTCGTCGCCGACGGTGGTGCGGCGATCGGGGCCGGCGACGAGGTGAATCGGGCGAGGGAGGGGTGTGATCGCGGGCGAGGAGACGAAAAGGCTCGGGCTCGGGCGAAATTGGGGGATTAATCGTGTTGAAGTTTGCGCCGAGCCCGCAGTGGCTTATATAGGTGCAGATACGACTCGCCGAGTGACGATGTTGCTCGGCCGAGTGACGTATCGATAAAAAAATTTAAATTTCTCCCCGCCACTTACGACTCGACAGAGTGGCTTCTGTTCACTCGGCCGAAGGGAGAAAACTCCTTCAGCCGAGTGGCACAAGCGACTCGACAATATTCAGGCTAGGAGGGTATCTGTTTCCCTCGGCCGAGTGACTATACTTACTCGGCCGAGTGACAGTTAATTCGAAATGCACAAAAAAGACAGAGAGTTGGGTTCAGCAGACTTCCCTTGTTGGTGCCCCACTCGGCTGAATGGGGTCCTTTGCTCGGTCGATTCGCATATGATACTCGGCCGAGTGACGTGCTGTTTTCTGCTTCGGGGCTCCGTTTTCGCTCTACTCTCTGTTTTTCTTCCTCCAGTTGGGTTCTTCCTCCTCCCAAGGCCTGAGCGCATTCCTGGAGCGCTCTTCCTTGCCTCTATCTTCCTACATAAGAGAGATCTCATTTTCTCCTCTCCTGTCATAGAAATTAAGACCCGTTGTCACGATTTTTATGGGAAAAAGACTCAAAACACTACTAAAGTCTAAAAAAAAATAAAAAACAAAATAAAAAGAATGCAAAAACCGTCGGGTTGCCTCCCGACAAGCGCTCGTTTAAGGTCTTGAGCTCGACCCCTTTGGATTTTCAATTAACCCTTGATGTTGGGTGCATATGAGATGCACCCGTCGAACTTCCCGGGAAGACCGCTCGGATTTGGATCGTGGTGGTGTGTGGCCTTCCTCAGCGCCCCTTCATCATGAGCAATGTTGGGGGATGGATCCCCCAAGCTTGAACTTGTTCCGGTCTTCGACTTCGCCGGTGACACCGATCTTCGAATCGATGGAGCTTTCTTTCGGTTCTTCAATGTCGAGAGCTTGCAAAGCTCTCGTATTCTCGCGACATCAGCGTCGCCATCATCATTCGCCGTGGAGCTATTGGGAGAATCCTCCATCTTCTCTTCTTCGCTCAAATCTTGGCCTTCTTTGAAGCAGTCATCATGGAGTGCACCGATGGAGTAGGGGATAGCCTCTTCAATGACCTCATCAAGGAGGTCCAAGTAATCTAGCTCCTCATGATACGGCATGTGCTTCATAGCCTTTGGTATATGGAGCTCGACTTCAATGTTGCCTACATTCAAGGTAAGAGTCCCTTCCTGCACATCGACTATTACACCGGCGGTGGCGAGGAATGGGCGTCCAAGTATGAGCGATGTGTCACCCTCTTCCTTGATGTCCATGATCACAAAATCACAAGGCAAGCATATGCCCCCCGGAACTTGGAGTGGGATATTCTCCGTGATCCCAACCGGCCTTGTAATCTGACCGTCCGCGAGTTGAATTCTCATGTCGGTTGGCTTTAAATTCGTGCCGGTATTCAACTTCTGAAACATGATGAGAGGCATGAGGCTCACACTAGCACCCAAATCAACCAATGCTTTTTGTAGGGGGACGCCTCCGAGTGTGCAAGGAATCCGGAAACTCCCGGGATCTTTAAATTTGGCGGGCTCCTTCTCCTTCCTAGTGAACCACGTTCCTTGTTCCGCGAGCATGATCTTCTCCTTCCTTTTCCTTCCCGTAATCAAGTCCTTTAAGAACTTCGCATAGGACGGGATTTCCACTAAGGCATCAAGAAAAGGGATGTCGAGGCTCACCCCTCTCAAGTATTCGAGGAACTTGGCTAGCCTCTTCTCGATCTTGGCTCTATCTAGCCGTTGAGGGAAAGGCACCAGTGGCATGAATCGGTGCTCATCAATAGGTTCCTCCACGCTAGATTTTACTCCTTGCGGCTCCTTCTCCTTTTCCACCTCAATTACCGGCTCGCTCTCTTCTAGATTCTCCACCATGGGTTCCTTGATTTGATTCATGGGGGGAGTGGTATCCTTCCCACCCCTTGTCGTAACCGCAACAACCGTGTTGATATGCCCGGTGTTGCCCCGTGGATTTGGCTCGGGTTGAGCCGGCAATTGTTGGTTATTTATATTGAGCAACGCAAGTTTCTCCCCGATTTGAGTGATGACGGTGGTGAGAGAATCATGTCCCGCCTTCAACGTGGCGTTAATCTTTCTTTGCTCCGCCATAAACTCCTCCACCTTAGCTTCAAAATCTGAACGTGGTTGAGCTTACGAAGGGTTGGGATTTCTCCACCCTTGATTATACCCGGGTGGCCTATAAGGTCCCACTTGTTGCCTTTGTGGGAAGTTTTGTTGCGGTGGCCCCCTTGGTTGATAATTCGGTTGTGGTGGTGGTGGAGCCCGAGCTTAAGGAGGTTGTAGTGTCGGGGGGTTCAAGGCACCATCATTATTAGCATAAGAAAAACCCGGATGGTTTCTAGCGGCCGGGTTGGCCCAATATCCGGAATTTCCCGCAACATACTGAATTTGCTCCAAAGCTCCTTCTCCTTGCTCTCCTCCTACATACATGGCTTGGGATTGGTCTTGCCAATCACTCATATTATTTGTCGGTGCGGATGTAGTAGGGGCTCCTTGCGGCTCGGTAATGTATTTTTCCAATCTCTCCACTACCTTGTGGAGAGAGTCAAATTTGCTAGCAAGCTCCGCCACGGCCTTGGCCTCATAAATACTCGTGGGCTTCAAGGAGGATGAAGAATGTCCTCGCTCGTCCCCCTATTATTGGTTGTTGGAGGCCATCTCCTCTAGCAAGGTCGTAGCTTCATCGGGAGTCTTCGACAAAATGGCTCCATTTGCGGTAGCATCAATAATCTGCTTTGTGCCCGGTTGGAGTCCATTGTAGAAACTGTGGACAAGCTCCCAATCTTCATTGCTGTGATAGGGGCATTGATGTTGCAAGTCCTTGAAGCGCTCCCATGCTTCATAGAGAGTCTCCTGCGGTCCTTGCTTAAAGGACATGAGAGCACTTCTTATCTTCACCATCTTGGAGGGCGGGTAAAATTTGTCGACAAAGGCACTCGCCAATTCATCCCAAGTGGTGAAGATTCCTTCAGCTTGCGTCCTCAGCCAATATAAGGCCTTGTCCTTGAGTGTGAAGGGGAAGAGACGCAGTCTGATATCATCTATGGAGACGCCCGGCATTTGGAAGGTGGCACATTTTGATAGGAAGAGCTGGATGTGGTAATGAGGGTTTTCATGGGAATTCCCATGAAAAGGGTCTTGCTGCATCAAGACTACCAACCCGGTCTTCAATTCAAAATTTTTGTCGGCCGCTAACTCTGGCATAGCTATGGACGAGGTCGTGGAAGAAGTCTTAGGCCGAAGCCTATCTCTAATGGAAATGATCCTCGCCATTCGCTCCGCCAATTCTTCGGGTGTCTCCGGATGGGTAATAAAACTCCCTTCCGTAATGGGTCTCTTCTCCGCTCGGATCCTCCTCAATGTACGCTCGATCTTCGGATCGTATAGTATTTCTTTGGGGTTCGCCGCGGATCTCGTGTACATGCAAGGGAGAACAGAGTTTCAAAGAAATAGTTAGCACAAAGGAAGGGTAAAATAAAAATAGAAATAATAGAACAAAAAAGAAAAATAGCTAGGTAGGTAGAATCAAACACTATTGCCTCCCCGACAATGGCGCCAAAAACTTGATCGGTGCCCCGAAGAGTGCGAACACACAACCGGGGCACGCGACTCGCTAATCTTACCGCAAGCGCATGGTGTAGCGGCGAGCGGGTATCGAACACGAGGAGGTCAAATAACGGTGTCTTCTTCAATTCACCTGGCAATAAGAATAGTCGAGAAATGTTCGCAATAAAGCGGTCACAGTCGTTCAATGGTATAAAAGGAATATCAAATTAATAAAGATGCCTAGGGGGTAGGGAATCCCCGCTACAAACCATATCTCGTCATTGTGATTCGTAGGTGTCACAATTGTTAGACTTGAAATTCAGGTGAACTAGTTGCAACTAAATGTAGAACCAAGCTCACGCTCTCGTGTTATTGACGGTCTATAGCAAACCTAGGGTAGGGTCCAATCTCTTGCAAACCCTAACCTATGCAAGCTAGCGTGAAGAACAACATCATCGTTCAATCGCATCTCGAGCCCACTCTCGTGCAAACTCGAGCTACGACCAAGGTTGGGATAGTTCCTACCCGTCCAATCTCTTGCAAACGGGTATTGGTGTAGAATTGCAATCGAAAACCCTAGTTTCGGTCCAATCTCTTGCAAACCGATTCCGGAGAAATCCAATTGTAACCCAATTCGAATTTCTAGGGCTTCCTATCGAGTTAGGATCCAATCTCTTGCAAATCCCAATCGGTATGAATCCCTAGCTATTCGTATTAAATCAATCCCAAAATAACCCAAATCAATTCTAACAATAATTTCACCAATTCATCACAAATTAGAAATAGGGTTCATAGGGTTCATCCCTACGCCCTAAGACGGTAAAACTACTCACAATTCATAATAAAATTCAATAGAAATTCACAAATAAAATCAGTAGAATTCATTGCAATATTCAATATATCAATAAAATGGAGTTTTTGATAGAGAGAGAGAGAGACAAACCAATGAAGAATCAATAGCATCCAACAAAATAATACTTTTCTCTCCCCCCTAAAAGCTCAATCTAATCTCCTAAAAGTAATCTAAAAAAGGCTGCAAAAAGTTCTGAAAAAGCTCTCTAAACTAGGTTAAAAACTGGGGTTAAATACCCCCAAAATCGACCAAAAAACTGTGACGAAAATGCCCCTGCGCAGCCTCAAAATCGCAGTTTACGCTCCAGGCAGTGCGGGTCACTCGGCCGAGTGACAAATGTCATTCGGTCGAGTGACAAACCCTGACAAATTCCAGTAACTTCGGACTTTTGGGGGTCAGCTCCTCGGGAGTCACTCGGCCGAGTGACTTTCTTTGCTTCGGCCGAGGGGACGTCTCACTCGGTCGAGTCGGAACTCGGGAGTTGACTGACAAATTACAGTAAGTCTGGACTTTTTGTTGCCGTCGTCTTGATGCCACTCGGGCGAGTGGTGTCTCCGTGGTTCGGCCGAGTGGGCTGGCGATGCTCGGCCGAGTGCACGCTGATACTCTATCTTCTGCGTGTCCGATCTGGCCGATCGAGCGGGCTCTCGATGGTCAGCCGAGTGACTCCTTCACTCGACCGAGTGACATGCTCTAAATGCCCAATCTTCGTATTTTTGCTCCCTCGTCGCTCCTACGACGTTCTTTCTTCTTCCACTCCTCTGCAATAGCAAAATTCCCCTCGGAAGAGTCACGAGTGACACTTCGGAGTGGATGCATCTCAGAATCACTCCAAATCGTTCGAAATCTCCTGAAATTCGACAAAAAACAAGAAATCGTGAAAAGCATCGCAATATTGCCGAAAAATCGTGAAAAACGCGATTCGAGCGATCACAATGGCATGTAAACATGCAGAACAAAGGTGTAAAATATGGAGTGATCATGTGCTTTCATATTTTTTTAGTGTGGTGTGCTATAAAAAGGAAAAATTAAAAAAGTAAAAAGAAAAATATAAAAAGAAAGGGAAAATGAAATGTCTATCTCCTCTTTTTTTTGCACTTTTCATCAGAAACATCTTTGATGCAAAACATATGCTTTATGGATTTTGAATATTATATTCTTAACAATGTTTGCATTTAAAGACTACATGCTTCATTAGGTCATATTCATTAATGAGTAACTAAAGTTTTTCATCTTCAAATCACACTTACACAGATCAAAATGTTTTTGATATGGATTTGAAATATTGAATAGGAAAAGTGGTTGTTGGTGGAATAATTTATGTTTAACTAATGGGATATGATGTTTCAAGACATGGGTAAAAAGAAGAGCTCTCATCAAAATATATATATGTGTATAAAATGAATAACAAGACAAGTGTCTTCAACAAATATACACTGAGCTTCGTATGTAAAATGGATACGATCCATGTCCTTGATACTACCCTCGGACATCCAACTTATGCTATAAATGTCATTTTCTTAGCGTTGGTGTTAAGTCCGTCAAGCACTGCCATTTCACATTTAAAAATCCTTATCGGTCATGTTTGAAATTGGTACCTTGAACTAATATTACATGAGAAGGGGAAACTCAATCTTTGACGTTCATATATTCAGTTGAAAAGTTGGAAATGACAGGCTGTATTCCTTATTACCTCTCCATATGTACTAAACTTTTGATCATCACACATGAGCACGGAGATGAATTATGATAGTTATGATTTAGTGCTTATTGCTTATTTATTCATTGTGGTCATCGATGTATTGCCTTTTGTTCTGCTTTATAATGTTTAATTTTCCATTCATCATATGCTATTTACTATCTTCTACATTTTTGATGAAAAATAAGGGGGAGAGAAATATTAAGATTGGGAATCAGAGATAGGGGGAGCATGTCAATAGGGGGAGCATATTTTATCATTTTGCCACACACTTCACACATTTTTGATGTAATCTTAATGTTTGGTTTGTTCTCATCAAAAGGGGGAGATTGTTGGAAACAGCCTCCTAGAATATGTTTGATGATAACAAACTCTACTGAACTGTTCTAATATGTGTGTTAAGTGTGTCTCAGGTCCCTATGCAGTGTGACAGTCAGGTTTGGTCAGGTTACACATGTACGTACTCAAGTACGTTGAAATACAAGGCTGAAACTACATTTGGAATTACGAAAGCTGATCAAACAAGGAAGTATAGCTATGAAACTCTATCCTAGAGTTAATCATAGGCTATAAACAGCATGGGAATTTTCTCAGGAATTATGGAAATTGTTTGAAGTCAAAATACGTGGAAATACGAGGAAATATAGAGTATACAAGAAGGCAATTTTTCTACAAGTGATGAAATAAGATGAAAAAATTCTGACATGTATATATGGGGCTCTGGGATATTTGAGAATTTTTTCAGAATTTATTGGATTTATTTGATGCCCAAATACGCAAGAATACAGTGCAAATACTCGGAAAATACAACATACGTCACTGTTCAAATATACCGCTTCATAGCATTCCGTACGGTCGACGTGGCATGATCAGGGCCGTTCATTCCGCATCTGACGGTCGCTCGAAGCGGGGCGACGTGGCTGCTTGTCCGCCGTTCGATCCAGATCCAACGGCCACCAGCCACGCAAACGATTCAAAAATGGTGGTCGCCGCTTACTCAGCCGCTGGCGACGTGGCTTCATCTCCACCGTCGGATCTCCATCCAACGGTCGACGATCTGTCGACTCGGAGTCAAGAACGCGGGTGGCTCGTGGGTCCGGGTCAGCGAAGGTGGGCGCTGAACCCTGAATCCGCTGCGACGTGGCCACATCTCGACCCTCCATCCTCAATCGAACGGCTGCCGACATCGCGAGAATTACGGTGCGGGTCCCGCCGCTTTAAAATCCACCAAACTGCCTCGTGGCGGATCCCGTGGAACAATGCTCCAACCTGTTAAGCTGATCCTATATATACCCATGTACATCTCTTCACATTTTAATCAATAAGAGGAGTTCTAGAGATCCAAATTGAGCACTGTTTGCGGCGTTGCGATCGTGACTTCATCCCCGATGCAGTGACACCAAGTTGAGCAGCTAGTTCCTCCTATGCAGCAAATGAGATCACTTTGAGTGAGGAACTTCTACCAACTACATTCACGGGGACATCGACTACTTCCTCTACACAACTCCGATGGTCATTCCGTAAGAAGCCTTACGAAGCTACTGACATGCTGAAAGACGAGCACCAGAGAGATCTTCACAAATGAGCTTTCTAAACTCTTGATCTTATATATTTGTGAATACGGTGTTGTGTTTGTCTTTGATTTTTGGGTTTCACACTTTCTTCTGCTAAATTATTTTGAGTAATCTGATTGGTTGGGCCATATCAGATTGGGAGGCATCATAAATATTGTTTTTGTTTTGGGCTTTGGTGAGCTAGGGTTAGTCAGAGTGGTTAGAGTTGGGGCTCTAATCTTCTGTGATTGTAACTGCTTAAAGAAACATATTTAGCGATTTTGTTTCGAGGGTGGATGTAGGTCTTGGGAGACCGAACCACGTAAATCTTCTGTGTCATCTGCTTGATCTGGTTGTTGGGTTATCGGCTTTAATATTGCTTTTCATATCTGTTTTTAATTAGACTTAATTATTTTTATCTTGCGATAATTTGGACATCGGCCTATTCACCCCCCCCTCTAGGCCCTATTTAGATCCTACAATATCTGTGATGGAGTTTTACTTGTACTTCCCAGCACATGCGTGGTGACCTGCTGACGTCTCCCGAAAGTTTATGATCATGCAAGTGTGAAATATGATGGGGGATACCAGATTTAAAATATTTTTACCGCAAGCGCACGGTGTTGTAGTGTGGCTTAGGGGTCGAACACAAGGAGGCGTGGTTGTGCTTATTTCTAAGAGGAACCAATTCACCCTAGGGGTGAGCTAGCCCGAATAGATAGATGGTTTGTCACGGAATGTAAATACGGGGGATAAACAATATAAAGGGAAACCTGGTATTTCAGTTTTCACCCTATCATGTGTTCTCGCTATTACGACCGGTGGATAGGACAACGATCAGAATTAGGGTTTAATGGTGAGACGTTGCCTCTAGGAGTGATACAAGTGTCCCATGGGCCCGATATTCCGGTCGGTGCCCAGAATGATACGCCAGACTACCCAGGTTCGGTCAGTGGGCATTCTCATGTCCATTAACACCGACAGACTCCGGGAGCACTAAGCTTGCAACGATAACTCCCAACATCTCATCCTGCCATGCCCGCACGCAAGGATTCGATGCCTATGCTAAGGGCGTGAGCTATGGCTAGGGAGTCAACCGCCAAGTTTATTCCCCCTTGGCCCAACGGTCAAAGGCGGTCTTTTTCCCGCCGATGACAATAAAACACCTCGCGTAACCAATAGATTCCTAATCCCTATCGAAATCCTAGTCCTATGGATGCATTAGGGAGAACCCACGAAGGGGTTTCCACCAAAATCCCAGATTTAGGAACTACTCACACATTTTAGCTAAAAAGCGATCTAAACAAAAATCGATCGTAGAAATCGTACTCAGGCGATTGAAATAAAGTAGTAGCAATGCAATTAAGATAATATCAAAGTTTTATAAAGATCATAACACTTACAAATAGCTATAAAATTCAAGGCATCACAGTAGGGAAAAAAGACAGAAAAAATACACAGCTCTCCTTTCTGGAAAACTTAGGTAGCTATTTATAGAAAACGACTTCACCCGATCGGTTGAAGAATCAACCGATCGGGTGAGCTGCAACGTTCTTCGGCTGCGGTTTTCAGAAGCTTCACCCGCTCACGTGACCCGATCGGTTAGCGCAAGCGGCTCTTCGTTTGGATCTTGCGGTCATCGGGTGAACCGATCGGTTGAACAATCAACCGATCGATTGGAAATGCGCCCAAAAGAACAGAAACTTGCGTCGACTTAGCACGGTCAGCGGACGTCGGGTGAGCATCTCCGGGTCGTCTCTTGGAGGAATCAGCTACAGATGAACCGATCGGATGAATATCACCCGATCTGTTGGAATTCAGCTCCAAATTCCCGAGAAGTTTGTTTCGATGAATCGGTCGACGACCCGGTCGGTTGACCCTCACTGTGCTTCACCTGCTGTCTGGGTCATGCACGCATGCATCACCCGATCAGTTGGCTGTGTCCAACCGATCGGGTGGGGGCTGAAATATGGCAATCTTGGTCGTTTGACCCCCTGGATCACGCGTGACTCCTCCCGTTGCTCCAGGGACTTATGATATCTTCGTTATGTGTCTCCTACCTGGCGATCTCCTGCAAACAAACAAAAACACCAAAAAGTGAAAGAAACTAGAAAACACGAGAAAACAGATACGGGACGGTGGAAAATACCGGAAAAACACAAAGAAGACGTGCGTGAATATATAAAATATACACACATGTCAAAATCCCCCAAGCTAAACCCTTCCTCGTCCTCGAAGAAGACGAGTGAGAGTAAGAGGCCGGAGGGAGAAAATAGAGAGAAAGAGAGAAAAAGAGAAATCTAAATCCTAAATCGCCCGTCAGGGCCAACAAAATTAAAAACTCCACACCAAGTAAGCAAGCGACAAATCAAAACACTAAACCAAGGAAAACGAGTCTAAACAAGTGTCGTGGGCCCACACAGTGAAGCGCTAGTGTGGTCGTGTGCTAGCACGATGTTACTATCTACAGTGTGCAATAAATCTTCATATACACAAATCCAAGAAAAGACCCAAATATCAATTCGATTTGAAACAAGCGACGAATATATAGCTCAAGCATGCATCAGAACAGAGTAAGAATCGAATCGTGTCAAGCGTCAGGGACTCCACAACTAGGACTATGAAATCACCTCACTATCGCCTAGTTAATAGCTAGAAGGTCTCTATTCCAAGTCTTTTCGAAAACGATGAGGGTTGAGATGATGTGGAGAAGAACACCCGGTGCAAATTCTCGCCTTCTCTTTATTCTCGGTAGGTAAGAAAATATTCACACAGCAAAATTTTTTTGGGTTTTGGATATATGTATATTTTTTGGGTTTTTGGCTATACATATATATATATATATATATATTTCTTTTCTTTTCTCTTTTATTTATCTTTTTGGGTTTTTCTTTTCTCTCTTTTTTGGATTTTTTGGAATTTTGGGTATATACATGTGTGTAATCTCCCAAGTGGGAGAACGGTACATGACGAGGGGGTTTGCACCAAGTAAAATAAAAAAGAAATCGGATTCTAGACACTTGGGTAGGGGAGATTTTTTTCGCTAATCAGAGCATAAGCCAAATGGGTTATCCTAGTCCTAAATGTGTAATCCCGACACATGCGAAATGAAATATACGATATAAATATAGCATGCATATAGAGGCAGACAGGAGAAGCAAACACCGCATATTCAAATCGAAACATGAATATAGGGGGTCATTCCAGGACATGTATATAAATCAAAATCACACAGTAGAAGCACACCGTAAGCTAGACACGACACACGACTCACACAAAAGCAAAATGGACCCACGATGCATGAAATGCAAGAAGACTCAGCTTCCTAGGGTTAGTGAATGTGATTATCGAAGCCATGCTAGGTGTGTGTGTGATTCTGTGGCAATTCATCATTTGGGGTCATCTCTAGGAGAGAGAGGAGAAAAAGGAAAGAAAAAAAATAAAACCACGGTGAAAACGACTCAAAATACAAAGAAAAATACACAAAACGACGCACGAAGTGCGACTCCCCCAAGCTGAAACTTGCATTGCCCTCAATGCAATAAAAGTGAATACAGGAGGGCAATGAAAATGGGGGGGGAAATACGCACCGACACAAAGAGAAATGAAAAACAAGAAAAACACACATACGAAAAAGGAAAATAAAGAAAATCACACCACACGACAAATAAACAGAAGATAAAAGATAGAAAATCACACCACACGACATATATAAATAAGCACACCACACATAAAAAATACGACAAGACACACAAAATGTCGACTTTCCCCAAGCTAGACATGACAATGCTAGCGATAAGATATGATCATAATAATGCCGAAATATGCTAGGGGAAGTCAATCGGAGTCGCTTTCGGTAGAATGGTAAGGAGATGGCGAGAAGGGTGGTGAATAATGATAGAAGGAATCCTCTAAGGACGAAGGAGAGGGTGTGCGAATAGGAGAGGGAGGAGCAACAGGATGGACCACCGGAGGAACAAGATTTATCGGTGGATCGTGGTGGATAATGATGGCACCGGGTGAACCGACACACGAGTGCCAATCAGGAGGATCCAAGGGTGGAAAGTGTACGAGTGTGGCGTACCAAGGATCAGGGTAGAACTCCCATGATAGATGTGAAATGTGTAAGGGGAAGCGCTCCGGAGATGAGGGAGTGTTGGCAGGACTGTAGAGGTAGACCGCACGCTCCTCACCAAAAGGGAGTTAGCATACCGATTTTGATCAAGTTATCGCGATCGATACAGATGCGTCCCGGTAGAATAGAGAGGTGGGGCGGCAGCCTCAAAACAAAGCTGACAATAAGAGTAATCATGCCACCGCAGCAGATAGATCCAGAGGTAGCGCGGCTAACCGATAAGATCTCGTGGATGATCCAATGAGCGGTGTTTATGGTTAAGGGGATATTACCATGAATCATGTCATTGGACATGGCGTAAAGAAAGAGGAGCTCATCCCGGGACACCGTGGAAACATCCACGCGGGAGAAAATGGTGTTAGCAAGGAAGCAATGGGCGAAGTGGTAGCACGGATGTATGATGTAGGAGGCGAGAGCTACCGAGGGAAAAGTGGCATACCGGGTGAACCGTTGCCAGACACCATCTTCACGAAAGTATGAAAAGATATCAGACCGATCGTGAGTTGAACATTCAACATGACGATCGGGGTGAGGGAAATTCAGAATATTATTAAGCTCGTGAAAACTCATGGGAAAATTGCAATTGAAGGCACGGAAGGTGAAACCATGCTAGGACACTTGCAGAGAACTGAGGAACTCGAGTGTGAGATTCCTGTATGTGTGCGCATGGGTACGTAGAAGGTAATCGCAACCTATGAAGCGAAAAAGTGCACTGACGCCCCTAAAGAGTCCAAGAGATTGTAGGGTGGGGGAGTCAGTGAAAAGAGTAGGTCGCATGGGGCGATGAAGAAGGGCTTGCAAACGATCAGATTGCTCTTCAGAAGAAGGATTGATGTCAAGGAAAGAAGGGGAAAAAGGGCCGTATAGGGGATGTCTACGTGACGATGAGGCAATCTCCTTTCCCTTCCTAGACATCGTGACGGCGTGGGGGAAAAGTGATAAAGAGGGATATGGTGTCTATGAAGATGATAAAGCAGATGAAGTGTGTAGACACAAATTTCAGACCTTGCATATAATTGAAAGAGATGTGAATAGTGGAAGGAGGTTACCCATCAATGTTCTAAGATCAAGCATCCGAAAGACCCCACGCGGTATGAGGAAGCGATTTGGGAAGCCGCTGCTCGCTTATCCGACAAGAATGGAAATTTTGAAAATTTGGGGGCTAGGGTTAGGGTATGGACGTTTGGCGGGTGAATGTTGTTGATGGGAAGGGTGATGATGGTGGGGGAGTAGGGGAATGAGTGAGGGTGTGTATTTAGGGGTGGAGGGGTTGCTGGAGGAGATCGATTTGGAAGATGGAGAGAGAGAGAACGCACGAACGGGAATTTTGGGGTCGGGTGAATAAGGCCGGGTGAGGGTGAGTATATATAGGGTAATGTTTCGAAAATTTCATGTCGGCCAACAGCTATAGGTGAACCGATCGGGTGAGTTTTCACCCGATCTGTTGACCGCTTCCCAAATTATCCAGAGATCAATGTGTTTTTCGCCCAGACGGCCACACGACCGCTGCTTCTGTCAACTGATCGGTTGATTTAAATCCCAAAAAATCCGAGAATTCAGCTCTTCTCACAGGATCTGCCACCCGGTCTCTGCTTGCTCTACCCAACCGGTTCACTGATGAACAGATATAGGCCACTTTCTGATACGTCCAACCCGATCGGTTGAGATATCACCCGATCGGTTGGGGGCTTGTTTCCTGTTAAAGTCCAAAAATGGCCTAAGTCCCTCGACGAAAGTTCCCGTGGCTGGATTTATTTATCAAAAATAAGAAAAAATAAGCCTAAAAATAAGGGTGAAAGTTTAGAACATTGGTTGCCTCCCATGAAGAGCTATTGTTTTTCGTCGTTTGCTCGACGCCTCTTATGGTGGTCAATTAGGATCCGGAGGGTTTGAAGACGAGTCTTCGATCGTTGAGACTCCGACCGGAGAGAATGCTGGTTTCCCTACCGCGAAATGTTTTAGGCGCTACCCGTTGACTTTAAACGGGTCATCTCTTCCCATTATCTCGATGGCTCTGTGCGGGAAGACCTTGGTGACGCGAAAGGGTCCCGACCACCTCGACTTGAGCTTCCCAGGAAAAAGCTTCAGCCTCGAGTTGAACATGAGAACTAAGTCTCTTTTTTGAATTCCCTCTTCAGGATGCGCTTATCGTGCCACCGCTTCAACTTCTCCTTATAGATCAGGGCATTTTCATAAGCATTGAGCTGGATCTCGTTGAGCCCATTAAGTTGTAGCTGTCAGTGGCCTTCAACGCCCTTGGCGTCAAAATTCAGGTTCTTGATCGCCCAAAACGCCTTGTGTTCTAGTTCCACGGGTAAATGGCATGCCTTCCCATAGACAAGCCGATAGGGAATTGTGCCGATTGGAGTCTCGAACACCGTCCGGTAAGCCCAGAGCGTGTCAGAAAGTTTTGATGACCAATCCTTCCTTGAATTAGCCATCGTCTTCTCTAGTATGCTCTTGATCTCCATGTTAGAGACTTCCACTTGGCCGCTAGTCTACGGGTGATAGGCACGTCCGATTCGGTGTTGTACCCCATACTTCTTCAAGAGAGCTTCGAATTTTTTCTTAATAAAGTGGCTCCCTCCGTCACTGATTAAAACTTGAGGGACGTCGAACCGCGGGAAGATGTTGTTTTTAAAGAACTTGGCGACCACCCGGGAATCTTTAGTAGGACTGGCTATCGCTTCTACCCACTTCGACACGTAGTCCATGGCTACCAAGATATACTGATTTCCAGAGGACGAGGGGAACGATCCCATGAAGTCGACTCCCCACACATCGAAGATCTTGACCACTAAAATGTAGTGCTGAGGCATCTCGTTCCTCTTGGAGATGTTTCCCGTCCTTTGGCATTTGTCGCAAGCCTGGACATAAGCGTGGGTGTCCTTGAAGAGGGTCGGCCAATAGAATCCACTCTGGAGGATTTTCACCGTCGTCTTATAAGCGCTCGCATGTCCTCCACACTGCTGATCATGGCAATGGGAAATTATGGAGATTGCCTTCGTTTCAGGAATGCACCTTCGTATTACCCCATCATTATAGGTCTTATACAAATGAGGGTCGTCCCAATAAAATTTATGGACCTCGTGAAAGAATTTCTTCTTTTGCTGATAGCTCACGTTATGGGGGACAATGGCACATGTCAGATAATTTGCGATGTCGGCATACCAAGGAGTCCAAGCGGAAGAGATGGAGAAGATATGCTCGTCAGGGAGCGAGTCGTCAACCGGAGTAGCATTCAAATCGAGAGTAGGCAATCTGGAGAAGTGATCGGCAACAACATTCTCCGCCCCCTTCTTGTCTTTGATCTCCAGGTTGAATTCCTGGAGGAGGAGAATCCACCTAATGAGCTGCGGCTTAGCCTCCTTCTTGCTCAATAGGTATTTGAGAGCCGTGTGATCTGTGTGTACAATCACCTTGGCACCAACGAGATACTGCCGGAACTTGTCCATGGCATAGATGACCGCTAGCAATTCTTTCTCTGTGGTTGTATAATTTCTTTAGGCAATGTCAAGGGTCTTGCTTGTATAGTATATAACATGTAGATTTTTATCCTTCCTCTACCCCAAGACGACCCCAACTGCATAATCATTAGCATCGCACATTAATTTGAATGGTAGACTCCAGTCCGGTGGCTGAATCACGGGTGCAAAAATCAAGGCTTGCTTCAGTAGGCGAAAGGCTTCCATGCACTCGTCGTTGAAGATGAAAGGTGCGTCCTTCACAAGGAGTTGAGTCAACGGCCTGGAAATCTTGGAGAAGTCCTTTATGAAGCGGCGGTAGAATCCCGCGTGCCCTAAAAAATCACGGACCCCTCGTAGATTAAGAGGAGGCGGAAGCTTTTCGATCACCTCTACTTTTGCTTTGTCCACCTCGATCCTCCTGGAAGAAATGACGTGTCCCAGTACAACTCCTTCTTGGACCATGAAGTGGCATTTCTCCCAGTTCAGAACTAGACCCTTATCTTGGCACCTCTCTAGGACCGTAGTTAGATTGCGGAGGCATGAGTTAAACTCTGTTCCATAGATGGAGAAATCATCCATGAAGACCTCCATTATATCATGGGAGTAGTCGGAGAAGATTGCGAACATTAATCTTTGAAATGTAGCTGGGGCGTTGCAAAGCCCAAACGGCATTCTCCTATAGGCATACGTCCCAAAAGGACAAGTAAAAGTCGTCTTCTCCTGATCGTCATTATGGATGGGGATTTGGAGAAAGCCGGAGTACCCATCCATGAAGCAGAAGTAGTTGTGCTTCGTCAGCTTCTAGCATCTGATCAATGAAAGGCAGAGGATAGTGATCCTTTCTTGTGGCCTTGTTCACTTTACGGTAGTCGATGCACATCCGGTACCCCGTGACGGTCCTGGTGGGTATGAGCTCGTTTTTCTCGTTGCGAATTACCGTCATTCATCCTTTCTTGGGTACAACGTGCACCGGGCTAACCCAGCGACTGTCGGAGATTGGGTATATGATCGGCATGTAGAAGTCTAATAATCTCCTTCTTGACCACCTCCATCATGATGGGATTCAGTCTTCGTTGCAGCTCAATTGAGGAGGCTTACTCATCTTCAAGCAGTATCCTATGTGAGCAAAGCCCCAAGCTCACTCCTTTCAAATCTTCGATTGCATACCCGAAAACATTCTTAAATCTCTTTAAAACACATAGTAGTTTTGTCATCTGGTCTTCAAGCAACGAGGAGTTCACTATGATTGGCAGCGTCAAATTCTCCCCCAAATATTCATACTTCAGTCCCGGAGGTAACTCTTTCATTTCAACCTCTTGGGGTCCCAACGCGTATTTCTCAAGCTGAGTATCCTCCAGTGAAAGTACTGTTGATATTTCATAATTCCATATTTCTATTCCCATATGGTTTTGATATGACAAACACATTCAATGCTACTAACTCTATGTATGCAGATAAAATCAATGCTGAGTTCCACACAATCAGATATCTTCATGCATACTCATTCAAATATATCATTCATGAAGCTGGAAAGACAGATGTACCTAATCCACG
>JAULAV010004310.1:0-50009 GCA_030789695.1 Scilla litardierei
CGATCGGGTGATCTCGTATTCTATATATAGGACCCCTAGGTTTTTCAGAAACGGGAGTTGTTATTTTTTGCTGTTTTTTCTCTTTCTTGACGGCTGTAATTTTTCAGATATTTGTAAGTTTTCCGATCTTTGTCAAACCTTAATATAGTGTTATTAGCATTGCTCTTACTGCTTTTCAATCGCATGATCATGATTTTTACGGTCGATTTTGCTTTAGATCGCTTTTTACTAAATATGTGTGAGTAGTTCCCAAATCTGGGATTTTGGTGGAAACCCCTTCGTGGGTTCTTCCCGATGCGTCCATAGGACTAGGAAATCGATAGGGATTAGGAATCTAACGGTTACGTGGGGTGTTTTATTGTCATCGGCGGGAAAAAGACCGCCTTTGACCATTGGGCCAAGGGGAATAAACTTGGCGGTTGACTCCCTAGCCATAGCTCACGCCCTTAGCGTAGACGTCGAATCCTAGCGTGCGGGAGCGGCAGGATGAGACATTGGGAGTTATCGTTGCGAACTTAGTGCTCCCGAAGTCGGTCAGTGTTAATGGACACGGGAGTGTCCACTGACCGAACCGAGGAAGTCCGGCGTATCATCCTGGGCACCGACCAGAATATCGGGCCCATGGGACACTGGTACCACTCTTAGAGGCAACGTCTCACCATTAGACCCTAATTCCGATCGTTATCCTACCCGTAGGCCGTATCGGCGAGAATCGCACGATAGGGTGGAAACCAAAGTCCTGGGGTTTTCCTTACATTGTTTATCCCTTGCATTCTATTTTTCATGACAACCCATCATCCGATTCGGGCTAGCTCACCCATGGGGTGAATTTGATCCTCCTTGACACAAGCACATCCACGCCTCCCTGAGTTCGACCCCCAAGCCACACTACAACACCGTGCGCTTGCGGTTACAAATATTTAAATCTCATGCCCCTAATCATATTATTGCACACAGCAAACACGCACAAACCGGTGGGACGTCATCGTCCCATGTTGCTGCAAATGTCTTCTTCTTATTATGTACTTTATTGAAGTTCTCGGCAGTTTTTGACTTTGAAAGTAAGGGACAGTCCTTCTTGAAGTGTCTTGGCTTATTACAATGATAACACAAAGAAGAATTCTCATTAGTATTTGTAAAATTCTTACTTTTGAACTTCCCTTTGAAATACTTCTTGAACTTTCTTATTAAGTATTCCAAATCAGCATCATTATCTTAAGCATCGTTGCTTGATGACACATAAAAAGCAAGGTTCTTCGTATGGGTGCTTTTTTGCTTCCTATTTTCAAGTTGGACTTCATATGCCATATGATTTCTAATAAGGCTTTCGACTGTGAGAGTGGATAGGTTGTTGGCCTCTTCGATTGTCGTTTTCTTTTTCTCCCATTCAGGAGTCAAAGCATGAAGAATCTTTCGGACCATCTCAACTTGGGTATAAGTCTTCCCAAGTGAGATCAAGGAGTTGGTAATATCTGTGAAGTAAACATCTCGCCGATTGTTTCATTGGGCTTCATTTTGAATAGTTCAAATCTGTGAACAAAACAAGCGATTTTAGTTTCTTTGACTTTATTTGTAGCTTCATGAGTTACCTTAAGTGTATGCCAGATCTCCTAGGCTGATAAGGTAGTTGAGACTCTGTTGAACTCGTTCATGTCCATGGCACAGAATAATGCATTCATCGCCTTTGAATTCATTGTTGCATTAGCCTTCCCTACAGCGATCCATTCTCCATAAGAGGTTGTTGGCTTGGTGTAAGGTTTCTCGACAATGTTCCATAGTTGAAGTCAATTGACTGGAGATATCATCACATTTCTTGCGATTCAATTCCTACATTATCAAGCCTATATGTGATAATTTTTCTTTACTTTTTTCCATTTATTTGGTGAATCTCTTGTTGAAGAGATTGTACAAGTTTGCAACACGGGGAATATTGGCATCTTTGTATGTTTGCTTGCGGGAAGCAAGTGGTTATAGTGGATTGAATATCTCTATGGAGAGTAGTGGACTGTACGTAGGATCAAGAGGATCCAAAACAGGATAAATTCTTGGTGTTTTCATTTGCTTGGCTGGTTTGCTTATTTGTTTTGTTTCATTAATTGTATTCTTTCACTGCAAGTTATTTATATTTAAAACATTATACAAGTAACTTTGTACATCTCATAATTGTTGACAATACCAATCATTTCATCTATTTAGTATTAAAATAGCCATATCGACGGTCCCAACAATGAGTATCAGAGCCTGGTTCAAGAGACGTGTCTAGTTCTAATCTAACAATTGGTATCTCTGGTGATCTATGGCTTCAACAACCAGTACTACACAATTCCCCAAAGGGCATTCTACCGTAAGACCTCCATTATTCACGGGCTCCAACTACTCAGATTGAAGCGACAAATGAAGATATATCTCCTAATTGTTGACAATACTAATCATTTCTGCTGTTTTGTATTGAAATAGCCATATCGATGGTCCCAGCACCAATGTCTACACAAGCTAAAGGAGGATATTCTTACTTCATCACTTTTACTGATGATCGCTTAAGATATTGATATGTATTCTTAATGAAACACAAATAGACTGAGCAAAGTATTAAAATACTTCGAACAGATCGAGGAGGAGAATACCTAAGTCTAGAATTTCTTGTGTATCTAAAAGAGAATGCGATTCTCTCTTAGGTTACTACTCCTTACACTCCACAACACAATGGTGTGTAAGCGAGAAAGAATAACACCTAATTGGATATGATGCAAACCATAATAAGTAACACTGCCTCTTCCATTCTTCGGTTATGCCCTAGAACCTGGTATACGAATAATTAACATGGTTCTATCCATAGCCATGGCTACCACTTCATATGAGATATGGACTGGGAAAAGATCCAATAAAAAATTTGTTAAGATATGGGGTTATACATGTATGTAAAAAGGCAATCCAGATAAACTAGAGGCTATGTCTGTTATGTGCAAGTTTATGAGGTATCTTAAGAACTCTGAAGGATAGCTTTTCTATCACACTGAGGAACAAAAGGTGATGGTTGCCCGACATGCCACCTTCCTAGAGGAGTCTATTGGTGAAGGCATACTAGGCAAAGTGATAGATTTGGATCAGGTTTCAGAAACACAAACTTCAATGGACCAATGGATAATACAAGACATCAATGCTTCTGTTGATGTTCTTAGCTAATTAAGAGGTCGGGTAGACATTCCCATCCATCAGAGAGATAATACGATTTTATTGTCGATTGGAATAATTGATATCATCATTGATGATGATGATCCGACCAGTTTCTGAGATGCCTATGGAGTGGGGACTCTGTATAATGGCTTGATGCGATGGATTCTGAAATGGATTCCATGCACACTAACAAAGTATGGACATTGGAGGATGTTCCCAAAAGGGTAAAACTTGTAAGGAACAAAAGGATCTTGAAGAAGAAGATCAGTGTAGATAGGAATGTAGTGACCTTCAAGGCAAGGTCAGTGGCTAAAGGATATCGTCAAAGGCTTGGCATAGGCTATGATGAAACCTTTTCATCTATAGTCATGCATAAATCCATTTAGATTTTGCATGCTATTGCAACCTACTATGACTACGAGATTTGGCAGATGGATGGATGTAAATACAGCTTTTTCTAAATGGTGATTTAGAAGCATGTGTTTACATGATTGACGTGTGTTTATATTTTATATATTCACACAGTCTTCTCCGTCATTTTCCGTCGCTTTTCGTTGTTTCGTATCTGTTCCTTTGTGTTTTTAGTTCCTTTTTACTTTCGTTGTGTTTGTGTGCATTTGCAAGACATTGCTAGCGCAGTGGACATATACGACCAACATCAAGAGTCCCCGGAGAAGCGGGAAGTGTCGCACGAGATCCCGAGAGTCATTCGTCAAGAAACAAACCATGTATCAGCTCTCAACAAATCGGGTGGAACAGCCACCCGATCGGGTCATGCGGTCCGTGTCAGTGCTGAAGAAGAGACAGTTCCACCCGATCGGTTCAGTGATCAGGTTCATGAATAACAGAGGGCAGTTTTGAAGGCAAAATCTCACCCAGTCGGTTGACTTGTCAACTGATCGGGTCACCTGTAGCTGCTGCTTTCCATGCTCAAGAAGTTGAAGACTCACCCGATCGGTTCAGTGATCGGGTGAGATTTATCAGAAGCTGAAGACACAATTTTCCGTCGTTTCACCTGATCGAGTGAAGTCTCATCCGATCGGGTGAATGTCTATTTTTGTCTTTTTGTGGGAATATTCCCTGGCATCTTACCCACTTGTATAAATAGGGCTAGGGTTTCCCAGAAACGCAATCCCCATATTAAGCTGTTTTTAGGGATTTTTAGCTGCTTGGAATTAAACTCGAATTGTAAGTTCTTTGATCGTTTCAATATTTATGATATTGTGTTTATGCTTCCATTTTCTACAGTAAACAATCGCTTGATTTCTATTCTTATGGCTATATCTTGTTTTATTGCATTTCATACCATGCTTAGTGAGTAGTTCTTTAATCTGGGACATTGGTGAAAGCCCCTTCATGGGTTCTTCCTAGAACGGCCGTAGGTTTAGGGATTCGATTGGATCTAGGGATTTTGATGGTTACACGGGGGAATTTCATTATCATCGACGGGAAAAAGACCGCCTTTGACCGCTGGGCCAAGAGGAAATAAAACGGGAGTTTGATTCTCTAGCCATAGCTTACCCCCTAGCGTAGACATTGAGTCCTTGCACGTGAGAACAGCTTGGAAGAAATGTTGGGAGCGATCGTTGCGAGCTTAGTGCTCTCGGACTCGGATGGTGATGGAAATGGGAATTCCCACCATCCGAAGCCAAGTAGACCTAGCGTATCATCCTGGACATCGACCGGAATATCGGACCCCATGGGATGCTAGGTATCACTTTTAGAGGCAATGTCTCACCACCAAACCCCAGCATTCGATCACATTCCTATCATTTGGTCGTAGTAGTGAGAATCCATGATTAGTGCGGAAGCCAAAGTCCTAGGTTACCTTTTTACCTTTTACATCCTTTATATTAGTTTACTATTGTGACAACTATCTGAGAATCGGCTAGCCCATCCACCGGGTGATCCGGTTCCTGAATGTTTACACGTACAACACACGCCTCCCCGTGATCGACCCCCAAGCCACACTTCGACACCGTGCGCTTCCGGTTTATAAATTCTAATTCTAGTATCCCCGTCCCGATTTGCATGTCAAACTGACGGTCGATCAAGCTTTAAGGCGCCGTTGTCGGGGAGGCAACGTGCTTGTTACACTTAGGACCTTGTTATCCTTGAGACTAGCTCACATCCTCACCCCGTGATCATTTTCACATTCTACACTTTTGTTTTTTTATTTGTTTTTTATTTCGTATCATACCATACGTGCTTCACGGTATATCTTTTTTTTCATGCGCAGGAACTCAAAGAGTCACGACGATTTAGTTCCATTAGATCCCAAGTTCAACGCTACCCTGAGGCGTTTGAACGCAGAAAGAAGAAGAAAAGAAGAATTTTCCGCCATGGCAGGAAACGTCACTCCTCCAAATTCTTTGCTTGAATATTTGATGTCGTCTATTGGGTCTACATCCAGCATTCAACCTCCGGCCATTACGACCGGAAACTTTGAGTTGAAGCCATCACTTGTAGCTTGGATCCAACAAGACCAATTTTCTAGAGCTCCCATGGAGAATCCCATCGAGCACTTAGACTCTTTCTTGGAGAAGTGTGAGACATTTAAGATCAATGGCGTATCAACCGAGGCTATTCGGTTGAGATTATTCTCGTTCTCTCTACAGGATAAAGCGAAGCAATGGATAAGGGGCAAGGACCCCAACACATTCACTACTTGGGAGCGGCTTTCAAACGCATTCCTGAACAAGTTCTTTCCTCTGGGAAAGATGATGAAGCTGAGGAGTGATATCTCCTCTTTCTCCCAAGCTAGCCATGAGTCGCTACATGAAGCGTGGGTGAGGTACAAAGAAATGCAAAGGTAGTTTCCTCATCACAAGCTCCCTGACGTCCCCCGCGTTGTGCGTGTCAGATGTGCAATAGTATGTGATTGGGGGCGTGAGATTTAAATATTTATAACCGCAAGAGCACAGTGTTATAATATGGCTTGGGGGTCGAACTCAGGGAGGCGTGGTTGTGCTTGTGTCAGAAAGAACCGGATTCACCCCATGGGTGAGCTAGCCCGAATCGGTAGATGGGTTGTCACAGAAAATAGAATGCAAGGGATAAACAATATAAAGGGAAACTCGGGACTTCGGTTTCCACCCTATCGTGCGATTCTCGCCAATACGGCCTACGTGTAGGATAACGATCGGAATTAGGGTATAATGGTGAGATGTTGCCTCTAAGAGTGATACCAGCGTCCCATGGGCCCGATATTCCGGTCGGTGCCCAGGATGATACGCCGGACTACCCGGATTTGGTAAGTGGGCATTCCCATGTCCATTAACACTGACAGACTCCGGGAGCATTAAGCTCGCAACGATAACTCCCAACATCTCATCCTGTCGCTCCCGCATGCTAGGATTCGACTTCTACGCTAAGGGCGTGAGCTATGGCTAGGGAGTTAACCGCCAAGTTTATTCCCCCTTGGCCCAATGGTCAAAGGCGGTCTTTTTCCCGCTGATGACAATGAAACACCCTGCGTAACTGATAGATTCCTAATCCCTATCGATTTCCTAGACCTATGGATGCATCGGGGAGAACCCACGAAGGGGTTTCCACCAAAATCCCAGATTTGGAAACTACCCACACATATTTACTAAAAAGCATTCTAAATGAAAATCGACCGTTCAAAGCATGATTAGGCGATTGAAAAGTAGTAAGAGCAATGCAAATAACACTATATTAAAGTTTGGTAAAGATCAGACAACTTACAAATATTTAGAAAATTACAGCCGTCAAGAGAGAGAAAAACAGTTAAAAATAACAACTTCTTTTTTCTGGAAACCTAGGGCTTCTATATATAGAAAACGTCATCACCCGATCGGATGAAGAATCACCCGATCGGGTGACCTGCTGTGAAATTTGGCAGCAATCTTCAAAATTTCACCCGGTCAGGTGACACGGTTGGTTGGCGAAAGCTGCTCGTCGTTTGGATCTTGAGTGTTGTCGGGTGAACCGATCGGTTGATAAATCAACCGATCGGTTGGAATTGTTGCCCAAAAAGACAGAGACTGCGGAAGTTTTAGCACGGTCTACTGGCAGCCAGGTGAGCTCTCCAGGTCATCACTTCGAGAAAACGGCTACAGATGAACCGATCGGGTGAAGATCACCCGATCGGTTGGATTTCATCTCCAATTTCCCGAGAAGTTAGTCGGGTTGAACCGGTCGGCGACCCGGTCGGTTGATGCTCCCGTAGCTTCAGCTGCTGTCTGGGTGGTGCACGCGTGCATCACCCGATCGGTTGGCTGTGTCCAACCGATCAGGTGGGGGCTGAAAGATGGAGATCTCTGTCGTATGACCCCCTAGATCACGCGTGACTCCTCCCGTTGCTCTGGGGACTTATGATATCGTCGTTAAATGTACCCTACGCTGGAAAACTCCTGCAAACATGTAAAATCATGGAGCAGTGAAAGAAAACAAGAAAATACGAGAAAACAGATACGAGACGGTGGAAAATAATGGAAAAACACAAAAGAAAACATGCGTGAATATATGAAATATAAACACACGTCACTCCCCCATTGGCAGATCATCAACCTATTCTATAATGGACCGAGGGATGATTTGAAGTCCTCTATGGATGCCGCAGCGAGTGGATCTTTCATTTCGAGAAACGAAGTGGACACCGGAACTATCTTGGAGAACATGGCATCCAACAATGTGAGGTGGAGTGATGATCATGCGACACCAAAAGCTGGTGGCATGCATCAGATTGAGGAAGTGGACAAGCTATCAAGCAAGTTCGATTTTCTTTCCACTCAAATTTTAGCGTTTATGGTTGGAGCTGGTGCCGCTAGCCCATAGTAAGTAGCGGCTGTGGAAACCGAAGTGAATGGAGAATTCGGTGTTGGGGAGATTTCGGTGCACGTGGATCAAGCAAGCGCCGTATTCTATAATCCTACGGGAAATGCGCCCTATCCGTCGAGAACAAGTTCTAACCCTGGATATTCTCACAACAATCGGATTCATCCAAATTTTATCTACAAGGCACCCTACCAACAATTTCAGCAACTTCCTCAACAACAACATTACCAACCTCCTCCGCCTCAACAAATATATTAACAACTTCCTTCTCAATAACAACAACCTCTGCCCCCATCAACATCAACAGTACAATCAACAACAATGAGTGATCTCCCCGGTAGAGAATCTTCTAGCTCAATACATTTCAAATCAGGAGAAGATCACTCAACAATTACAACTTGGGCAGAAATCATTGGCCGACGAGGTAACCTAATTGGGGTTGCAAGTAACCAACCTCCAAAGGGTGCAAGGACAATTGCCCGACCAACCGGAGGTGAATCCTACAGCACCGAGCCAGAACTTAGCCTTGACACCTAGTCAAGCGAATGTTTCCGCTATTGTTTTGAGAAGTGGAAAAGAGATTCCGGCACGAGAGGCTGAGAAAGATAAGGAAGCGCCCATTAACATTGTGCAACCGCAGATGGAGATGAACGACAACAGAGCTTCAACATCAAGTCCCGCGACTCTGGAAGAAGATTTTGAGAAATGGAACAAGAATAAGGGTGAGACTTGAGGGTTTTCAGGCCTTCGGTCCCATTTCCACAAAGGCTTGCCAAGGCCAAGATCGATGAAAAGTATGACAGGTTCTTTGAGATAGTGAAAGATCTAACTCTTCTGATCCCGTTCCTTGAAGCAATTGAAACTATTCATTCGTACGCAAAATTTCTTAAAGATCTAGTGACGAAGGTAACATGGAAAGAAAAGGTGGTACTTACGGCGGAGTGTAGCGCCTTGATTCAACGAGCCAATCTGCCGAAGCTTAAAGACCCGGAAAGTTTTTCAATTCCATGCTCTATAGGGGAAGTCTCTATCAATAGAGCACCTGTTGATTTAGGAGCAAGTGTGACTCTGATGCCCCTTTCACTCTACAGAAGAATCAACATGGGAGAACTGGAACCTACGGGGATGACCTTGCAGCTAGCGAAACGGTCCGTCAAATACATCGTGGGAGTCGACGACGACCTACCAGTTAATTTCCACGGTGTACGTGTGCCGGTGGACTTTGTAGTGATGGATATGCCCAAGGATAATCATACTCCGATTATTCTCGGAAGACCTTTTATGGCGACCGCCGGTGTGCTTATCGATGTAAAGAAGGGGAAGTTGTCTTTAAACATCGGTGATCAAACGGTGGAATTCGACTTAGCGCTTTCCATGAAGTTACCACCCGAGGAATCCAATTGCAACCTTCTAGAGATTGAAGAAGAGAAAGCTAATGAAGCGGGGGCATTGGAAGTTCTTTCTAGAGACCCTCCAAAGACTTGGATAGCATAGAGGAGCACTTTAGGCTCGACGGAGAGGAAATTCTTGAGCCGGAATGTGTCTTCCAGTCAACTCCCCCTGGATTTGGAAACAATGCTCAGATGAGGAGCAAGGGCAAAGACCCTTGGTGCTCACCGTCGACAAAGTGTGAATCTTAAAGAGAGTGGCGTGTGTCGTCAACATTAAGGAGAAGCTCCCGGATATTACAAATGGCGGAGTGATTAAGACCATCCACTTATTGCCGCTATCAACAACTGGAACTTTAGCCCCAACCGCTGAGAGGATGCCAACCGTCGAGCATCACCCATTCAAGCCACCTTGAACATCTTATCGGGAGTCGGGTGAACGACTATAAAAAGAGCGCATCATGGGAGGCAACCCATGTCCTAAACTTTTACTCGCTTTTAATAAGATCAGTCTATTAATTTTAGTGTATATATACTAATGTGGGGATTATTTGTTGGGAAACTTAGTAAATTTGAATTTCTTATGCAGGAATCGCCCCACCTGATCGGGTCATTCATCAACCGATCGGGTGGATTGTTTCAGTAAGTGACCAGGTTTCAGTCGATGAACCAACTGAGCGGGTGATAAAGTCAGCCATCGGGTGACTGATCAGGTGAATTAAAACAGAGACTTGGAAAGTTTTTCGGAGAGCAGTCAACCGATCGGGTGAGTTCTCACCCGATCGGTTGACCTGTAGCTGCTAATCCAAGAGAATATTTGAAAATTGATCCAAACAATCGGGTGATTTCCACCCAATCAGGTCGCCAAAACCCTATATAACCCCACCCCTAACTGACTGCCATTTCACCCGACGTTCAAAAACCAACTTCGAGTCGTTCGTTTGGACTTCTTCCCAAACGATCTTCTCCATCAGTCCTACTATTACTTATCATCCTCCCCCACTTCCTCCACTAATCTCCCACCATCAAAGCCCCTCCATCGACCACATTCAAGCTGCAAATCCCTTAAAACCCTAGCCCTAATTTCCCCCAATTTTCAAAAACTCTATTTACTTTTGATTGGTGTGCGGCGGCTCTCCGGATCATTAACTCACGCATTGAGGGAGCTTTTGGAGCTAGGAGCTGCATCGTTTACTGGGTAAACTTGCTCCGTAACTTAGTTGTGATATTGCCGAGAAATTTTTATTTTATCTCTTTGTCATTTGTTGTTTGCATCCGTATATCATCTTGCATATCACAACCAATCGCAACAATATCATGGCAAAAGAAAAGGATAAGGGTAAGCAACCCATGGTGGATAAGGAGCCGTCTCGCAAGAGACAACGACCCACACATCCTACATATGGATGCGCTCCTCAACCCCCGCCTAACAAACCACCACCCCCAGTTGTCGATCCAGTGAGAGACCCACTACTTGGACCACATGGTATTCGCTATATGAGCCAAGCCTATAAGAATTTTTTCTCTTGCCTCGACCAACGTTCTCACCTCGCCACCAAGTTCGCACACGACCAAACCTTATTCGCTCTCGGAGTTTTCTCCAAAGTCGAATAATTATTCGCGAACTTGGGATGGCTTGGTTTCTTCCACGCCCATGTACAATCCTACCCTGTGCCCACACTAGAATTCCTCTCCACGATCAAAATCGAGACGGGGTCAAACATCATTTTTCGCCTTCGGAACCGAATTTCCGTGCTCCTTTGACCACTATCAATGATATCATCAGGTTCCCTAATCTTGAAGGTAGCTCCGTTGCCAATGAATTGCATGCCAACTTTGACGTCGACTTCTTTTGGCAACGTCTCACACAGCACGATCAATATCCTAGGGCCAAGGCCAAGGCCTCTTCGATTATTCACCCGGTCTTCTGCCTTGCCCATCGCATTATTTTCAGTACTTTCTTTCCACGGGATGAGTATGGCACCGTGACCATCCCAGATCTTTTCATTTTATGGGCGATGACTTTTCCTTTCATTCTCGGTGTTGACGGGATTACTTCGAAGGCACCACGCATTCGCATCAATGCCGCATCGTGGCTAATTCAAAAACTAGTTGACATTAGCCGCACAAATAAGGGCAAATATTGTTGCGGTGGCCTCATCACACTCATTACCCAACACCCACCCTTCAACATCGAGATTCCTCCTGATTTGGTCCGTGCCCCAGGATCTACCCATCTTGACATCAATGTCCTAAGGCACACTCACATGATCAAGCCGCTAGATGATGGTCGATTTTATTTTCACTATGGCCATCTCCCTGTTCCTTATACCATTCTACCGAACCCTGATCGCGTCACTATTGAGCTTCCGGCAGATTGGTCATTCCCATCTGACCCTGAATTTATGGGGGGACTGCACCTTCAGTTCGTTCTTCCTGATGCACCTAGATCATCTTCTCCTACCACCCACTTTGGTGAGAAGGATATTCCTTAGTTCAGAGGAGACCCCGGGGCTGGACCCAGTGCCACCACCCCAGCTGTTGTAGCTGTTTCTTCCGAGGCTTTGACTATGGGCCTGCTTGGCCTAGCCTCTCGTATGGGTACGATCACTACCATCGGCACCCCTTCTACTGTGCACCGTGCCACTTCTTCTCTCCTCGCTCTCGAGGCCGAGATGGCTGCTTTGTGCGCTGGCGCATCCTCCTCCACCCTCTCGGATCCATCTACCTCTTTTCTATCCCATCCCCATTTCCTCGCTCTTGAGCGAAATGTAGTCGCCATTCTCCGTTTTCAGACCCATATCCACGACGCACCACCACCATCTCCACCCCCATCACCTCATCCGTCACCTCCTAGACGATCGTCCCCTCTCACCAGCACTATTTTCCTTCCCCCCACCACTACCATTGACCCGCCACTTCCACCACCTTTCACCTCTATCACCACCGCCTACTTGTATCGTAAGAAACATGCGTTGTGCGAGCGAGATCATTACCCCCACACTCTTCATCAGTTGACGTATCCCTACCACACTCCGTTACCACCGACACCCCACCCATCATTCCATCCCCACCGAGCCCATTCGTGCACGATCTCTATCTCTTTCTCCAGTTCTTCGCACACTCATCACCTCTCCCGACCACACCCCTCCACTCTCTTCCGAGGAGGATGAGGAGCTTTCTGCTCCTGCATCTTGATTTCCTTTTCCTGATTTTTCCCCTAGCCATTTTTTCCAATTCACCATGATCATATCTTTTTTCACGCATTGTTGGGATCAGCTTGGGGGAGATATATATTTTGTGCTTGTGGTCGTGTCATTTGTTTGTCGTGTGCTTGTTTTGTGTGTTGTGTTTGTGTCTTTTGTCTAGTTGGTTTCGGTCTTTAGTTTCTTTATTTTCTACATCTTGTTTCCTGTGTTTTTCATGTTTTTTCCATTTCTTTGTCTGTGTCATATGCATACTCCCCTCCCATCTTTCGTTGCCCTCCCGCATTTCATCCTATTGCATTGAGGGAAATGCAACGTTCAGCTTGGGGGAGTCGTATTATGTGCGTCAGTCGTGTCTTTTTTGCCGTTTTGAGTCGTTTTCATTGTGTTTTCTTTTTTTTCCATCCTTTTGTTCTCCCTCTCTGATCGACGCCCCAGATAAATACCCAGGGCGGGATTCGCTAGTCTTACCGCAAGTGCACGGTGTAGCGGTGAGCGGGTATCGAACACGAGGAGGGCAAATGACGGTGTCTTCTTCAATTCACCTGGCTATAAGAACAGTCGAGGAATATTCGCAATAAAGCGGTCACAGTCGTTCAATTGTGTAAGGAAAATATCAAATTAATAAAAACGCCTAGAGATAGGAAATCTCCGCTACAAACTGTATCTCGTCATTGTGATTCGTAGGTTTCACAATTGCTAGACTAGAAATTCAGGTGAACTAGTTGCAACTAAATGTAGACCCAAGCTCATGCTCTCGCGCTATTTCCGGTCTATAGCAAACATAGGGTGGGGTCCAATCTCTTGTAAACCCTAACCTAGGCAAGCTAGCGTGAAGACCAACATCATCGTCCAATAGTATCTCGAGACCACTCTCATGCAAACTCGAGCTACGACCTAGGTTGGGATAGTTCCTACCCGTCCAATCTCTTGCAAACGGGTATTGGTATAGAATTGCAATCGAAAACCCTAGTTTCGGTCCAATCTCTTGCAAACCGATTCCAGAGAAACCCAATTGTAACCCAATTCGAATTTCTAGGGCTTCATATCGAGTTGGGATCCAATCTCTTGCAAATCCCAATCGGTATGAATCCCTAGCTATTCGTATTAAATCGATCCCAAACTAACCCTAATCAATTCTGGCAAGAATTTCGCCAATTCATCACAAATTAGAAATAGGGTTCGTAGGGTTCATCCCTACGCCCTAAGACGATAAGACTACTCACGATTCATGGTGCAATTCATTAGAAATTCAATAATAAAAACAATAGAATGCATTGCAATAGACAATATATCAATAAAAATGAGATTTTTAATAGAAAGAGAGACAAACCAATGAAGTTTCAGTAGCATCCAACAAAATAGCACTTTTATCTCTCTCCAAAGTACCAAATCTAATCTATTCTAAAAAGGCTGCAAAAAGTATGAGAAAAAGCTCTCTAAACTAGGTTAAAAATTGGGGTTAAATACCCCCCAAAATCGCCCAAAAAACTGTGACAAAATTGCCCCTGCGCAGCTTGAAAATCGCAATTTACGCTACAGACAGCGCTGCTCACTCGGCCGAGTGACAAATGTCGCTCGGCCGAGTGACAGATCCTGACAGATTCCAGTAACTTTGGACTTTTGGGGGTCGTCTCCTCGGGAGTCACTCGGCCGAGTGGCTTTCTTCACTCGGCAGATGTGATTTCTTCATTCGGCCGAGTCAGAACTCGGGAGCTGACTGACGGATTACAGTAACTTCGGGATATTTGCTTGCCGTCGTCTTGATGCCACTCGGGCGAGTGGTGTCTCCGTGATCGGCCGAGTGGTCTGGCGATGCTCGGCCGAGTGCACCCTGATATTCAATCTGCTGCGTGTCCGATCTGGTCGGTCGAGCGGGCTGTCGATGGTCGGCCGAGTGACTCCTTCACTAGGCCGAGTGGCATGCTGAAAATGCCCAATCTTCTTATTTTTTCTTCCTCGTCGCTCCTATGACGTTCTTTCATCTTCCACTCCTCTCCAATCGCAGAATTCCCCTCAAAAGAGTCACGGGTGACACTCCGGAGTGGGTGCATCTCAGAATCACTCCAAATCGCTCCAAATCTCCTGAAATTCGACAAAAACAAGAAATCGTGAAAATCATCGCAATATTGTCGAATAATCGTGAAAAACGTGATATGGGCGATCTAAATGGCATGCAAACATCCAGAAAAAAGGTGTAAAATATGGAGTGATCAAAATCCCCCAAGCTTACCTCTTACTCGTCCTCGAGGAAGATGAGTAAAAAAAAGCGAACCCGGTGGATAAAGATAATAGAAATGATGGAAAAGTGGAAAATGAAAAACGAAAAACAAAATAGAAAACTAAGAAGGAAGCTGCTAGATCATTTTTCTCAGGACATGGGTTTTGCTTACTCATATAGCACACTTCGAATATAAAACACATGTCAAAGACTTTTATCTCGATATCATAGTATAATGGTGCATTTGAAATAGAAAACACAAGAATATCAATATAGCATGAAAAATGGAATAATTCTAGAATTAACATCGTCCGAAGCATCTAAAGCGGTATACAAAATCGTAGATCACACACTTTTCAATTGAATGCTTTCTATAAGGAGTATAAGAGATATCACACAATAGAGTAGTAAGAATAGAAAAGCGTGGTTTTCATGAAATGAATGCTAAGCGTAGATTTTTGGATTTCGTGAAACTTTAGCAATCTCACCGAGTATAAAATATTACTTAGCCTAGGTTGTCATGCACCGTCAAGTAGTCTCTCTCTCACACATCATTGGATCCTCTCCCCCAAGTTTATCCAGAAGCGTGGTGGCATAAACAAAACAATATTTACATTCCCCGTTTCTTTTGAAGCTCCAAAAGTCAAAGAAATAAAAATAAAAGCAAAAGAGGGAAGAAAGAGAGAAAGGGTATGAGATGGGATCGTTTTCGAACTTCTTTTCTCTGTTTTTTTTTCTTTTTTTTTCAAATAACATATATACAGAAATGATCCCAAATCAAAAGAGAAGGATATATAAGTATTTTTTTCTTTGGTTTTGGGGAATTTGGAGCATGGGATATAATAACGGGGGGATGCCAATAATAGAATTGCTAAGGAGAGATTCACCAATGAATTTAAAATAGAGAAATAATGTTCAAGATATGTGGATAAAGAAATAAATGGATCTCTCGGTTCACTCTATAGGATGTGCATGACAACTTCAGCATGGTAATTTAATCTACTCAGTTTAATCTCAAAAAGCAAACTAGTCCAGATATATCAATGCTAGCAAACATTCAATCAACCTGAAGTGAAGCGTACAAACATGCAATAAGAAGTGATATAAGAAAAGAAAGCAGTACTCCAGATATAAGCAATCAATGCGTGAATCTTGGTGTGTTTTCTACGATAGCATACATATGAATTATCAGACATCAGCTAATAGTAGAATTTCATCCATTTTCATACGGAAAAAGAAGTGGGTTACTATTTCTAAATGAAAAGTAGAACATAGCATATGATATCAGAAACAAAAGCTATGACATGACAAAATTAGCATGCATATAGAGAAAAGCTAACACCACGTCATCGTCATAACAGAAAAATCATCTCTAGCAAAAGATGAAAGAAATAAAGATAAAGGAAAACAGAACTATTTACAATGCAGCACACAAAGAAAATAAGAAAAACGTGATGCATGGTAAAAACGAAAAAGTGATGAAAAATGGGTGCAAAAGCGGAAAATAGCGTGAAAAAACTAAAAATAAAGGAGATAAAAGTAAAAAGTGTGAGAACTCACTCCCCCAAGCTAAAGTGCACAGTGTCCTCAATGTGCAAAGTGTGGCACACAGAGAGACGTGAAATGGGTGGGGTGGGTGAGGATGCATGCATGATACAAAAAAAGGAAAAATGAATAGAAAATATGATGTGGATATGAATGATGCATGCAAAGTGCAGAGTGATGCAGGTAATGTGTCACCAAAAAGACTCCCCCTCTCTCCAAAAAGGATATAAAATGATGTGATCTGAACAGGGACCAAAATAGTGAGGGGAGGAGGGGTGGCAAAAAATATCTCTAGGACCAGCAGAGAATGGGCAACATAACGACAAAAAATATCAATGGCATCAAGGGTGTGCCTAAGCTGGTGGGGCTGCACCATCTCCGTCCTGTGGCGGAGGTGGAGGTGGTGGCCAGGGTGTCTGTTGGGTGGGTGTATGTAGTGGAGGCAGTCGCGCCAGGATCTGATTCAGGCAATCCTGAATATCGGGAAGCATGGCGACGCGGGACTGCACGGTACTGACCGTGGCAGAGAAAGCCCTAAAGTCGCCTCTGAGTCCACTCACAGCCCCCTCTAGAGCACGAATGCTCTGAAGTAGAGTGTCAGGGGGTGGTGGAGCGGAGGGACGAACAGGTCTAGGCTGTGAAGGATGGGGCTGTCTGACACGGACAATGTAAGTAATCGGGCCAGCAGGTATGTGCGGAAAAGGTGATGTGCTCACTAGTGGATGCCCAGCCTCAGTGTGAGGCTAGGACGCAGGCTGGGACGAGGAGGCAGCAGCAGTAGTGGTGGAAGACTAATTCGGCGACGAGGAAGCGGGAGAGGTCAGTGACACAGAAGCGGGGACAGACATCACGCCACTCTCGGAAAGGACAGCTGCGGTGGAGACAGAAGGGTCGACCACTGGGGAGTAAGTGTAGGTCCCAAAAGGTAACACCCCAGCGGAGATCAAACCGGATAGGGTCCCCATGACGACATCGAATGAAGGCTCGCCGCTCTCAAGGATAGTGGGTGGACGCTCGGGAAGAAGTGAGGAAATAGGCTCAACCGAGATATGCACAGCAGTGGTGGGGGTGGACGTGGTGGACGTGGTGGACGACTCAGCAACGGTACTCCCGACACTGACAGAAGTGGGGACAGAAGTGTCGGGAGGTGCAGTAAGTGCAGGCACGGGCTGAAGGATCATGGGGTCAGCAGGAGGTACAGGGGGTGCAGGGAGTTGCCTGCTCAGCACCCTCAGCCTCAAGTACGTAGGTAGCTGGGATGAGGAGATCCATCGCTGGGATCCAATTCTCGTGGGCCGGTCCAATATGTGTCCGAGCGGGGCTCGGGAGGATCATATAATTGGCACTAAAGGGACCGTGCAACCATACCCAGTGCCATTGGCCATGGGGACGAAGCATATTCATCCGGGCCATAACGTCTATCGAGAGTGAAGTGGGGCCCGGGGCTCGTCGAAGGTCGCCAGGTAGGTCCATGCCGGTCATAAGGGCTAGAAGCGTGATCAGACCGCCGTAGCAAATAGGTGAGCGAGTGCCCACCGAAATGATGATGCAGTCTAAAACCTAGCTAGCAATATCAATCTTGACGGTGGGGACCAAGTCGTCGCTACCCCTATGCAGAACTCTAGGGCGAGTCATTGCGTCGAGCATGTAGAGCTCAGGATAGACATCGTCCCAGGCTCGTACCTCGCCAAGAAAGTGGTCGCCATGAGGCGCTGTGCTATACGGAGGCAGGGGTACAGGATGTCTGAGGCCTTGGCCCTACTAGGGTCAAAGCCAAGTGGTGAACCCGTGATCCGTGTCCAGAATGTGGAAGTGTCGAACGACGGTGGTGGGATGTGAGTGGGTGCGTTGGCTCGGTCGAGGACAGGGACAGCGGGCCACTGGAAGAATGCACGAAGCATGTTGAGAGTGACCTCGCACTCTCGATCCATCAGGCGGAATGTGCATCCTCCAGGGCTCCGGGCTATCGAGCTAAGAACCTCAAGTGTCGGACAGACGTAGGTGTCCGTCGACACAGACAAGAAGTCGCGCCAACCCACGTTGTCGTACAACGTAGTACCCCTAGGCGGTCAAGGTCTGCTAAGTGTGCAAACCTAGAGGGAACTATCAAGCACTGGGCGATACGCTCAAATCGGACGCGTTGTGCGTCGTCTCTAAACATGATCCCCAGCGGCCCGACGGCGGGAGCCGGTGGTGGCTGTGCGTGGATGGGATCGGCGGGAAGCAGCTGTGTGGGTGGTGGTGGCTGTGGCGGGCTAGGTGGAGTGGAGTCCTCCCTAGCGTGAGAGGGACCGGGGTTATCGGTCTGCCTCCGCTTGGGGACGGATCCCCGCGTGCGTGGCCTAGTACGGGGCGGCATGTGTGCCGCGAGTGCTCACCCAACAAAAATAATATGCGGCGTGCTAAATAATGGAATGAGTGTACCTAAACACGCCACGAGGGAAAATTAGCCAATGAGTGCAAAGAACACCGCCTCCGTGGAGCTAAAAGCACGTCCAAGAGCTTCCAAAAGATCCCCCAAGATAGCCTGCAAATCAAACAATGATATCAGCGGATAATATTCGAAATACATGGGGGAGATGGGTTATAATAGATAGATAAAAGAATTAATTTGATTTTTTGGCCCAACGGGTCTACGGATCGAGAGGAATAAGGAGAAAGTGGGATTTCGGGGGCAAACCGAGGCTAAACGAGGCAATGGAGGCCGGCGCCGGTGAGATGGAGCGGCGGCCCAACGTTGGCGTGGTAGGGGAGCTCGGTCGACGGCGATCACCGGAGGGATTGGTTCGATTCGGGCGAGGGAAGTCGAAACAGCGGGCGAGGGAGGGAAACAGCGCAGCGGCTCGGGCGAAAATGGGGGAAATTGGTTTTTTAGAAAATCACGCCCGCCTCTCCTCTTATATATAAGTTGTTACGACTCGGCCGAGTGACAATCTCACTCGGCCGAATGCGTAAACGAAAAAAGAAATTTCGTAAAGTCTCATTCCCACTTACGACTCGACCGAGTGGCATTTGTTCACTCGGCTGAAGGGAGAAAACTTCGGTCGGCCGAGTGGCAGTGCCACTCGGCAATTTTTTGCCCTAGGAGGGTATCCGTTTCACTCGGCCGAAGGACTAAACGTACTCGGCCGAGTGGCAGTTAATACTGAAATGCACAAAAAATACAGAGAGTTGGTTCCGCAGACTTCCCTGTTTGGTGCTCCACTCGGCCGAGTGGAGACCTTTGCTCGGTCGAGGCGCATATGATACTCGGCCGAGTGACGTGCTGTTTTCTGCTTCGGGGCTCCGTTTTTGCTCTGTTCTCTGTTTTTCTTCCTCCAATTGGTTTATTCCTCCTAAGCCTTGAGCGCATTCCTGGAGCGCTCTTCCTTGCCTCGGTCATCCTCCATATGATAGATCTCCTTTTCTCCTTTCCTGTCATAGAAATTAAGACCCGTTGTCACGATTTTTATGTACAATTGACTCAAAACACTAATAAAAGTCTAAAACAAAAATGAAGACCAAAATAAAAAGAATGCAAAAACCATTGGGTTGCCTCCCGACAAGCGCTCGTTTAAGGTCTTGAGCTCGACCCCTTTGGATTTTCAATCTAGCGCGGGATGTTGGGTGCATATGAGATGCACCCGTCGAATTTGCCGGGAAGACCGCTCGGATTTGGATCGTGGTGGTGCATGGCCTTCCTCAGTGCCCCTTCATCATGGGCAATGTTGGGGGATGGCTCCCCCAAGCTCGAGCTTTTTCCAGTCTTTGACTTCGCCGGTAACACCGATCTTCGAATCGGTGGAGCTTTCTTTGGACTCTTCAATGTCGAGAGCTTGCAAAGCTCCTGTATTCTTGTGAAATCAGCGTCGCCATCATCATTCGCCGTGGAGCTATTGGGAGAGTCCTCCATCTTCTCTTCTTCGCTCAAATCTTGGCTTTCTTCAAAGCCGTCATCATGGAGTGCACCGATGGAGTAGGGGATATCCTCTTCTATAACCTCGTCAAGGAGGTATGAAAGGTCATCTGGCCATCCCTTGAGTAGATATATTCTATTTACTTCACCCGTAGGGACTCCTTCGGAATAATGCTTGAGCCGTTGTCCATTCACCTTGAACGTGGCTCCGTCTTTCCCTTCCAATTCAAAAGCTCCTCCCGGTTGTATGTGCTTGATGGTGAAAGGTCCGGACCACCGTGACCTCAACTTCCCGGGGAATAGTCGGAGTCGGGAATTATATAGCAAGACTTTGTCTCCGACCTTGAAGTCCGTGACAGTTATGCGTGCGTCGTGGAGAATCTTGGTCCTTTCTTTGTAAATTCTTGAGCTCTCGTAGGCATCTCTTCTAATTTCGTCAAGCTCATTGATATCTAAGAGCCGCCTCACCGCCGCGCTCTTATAGTCATAATTGAGGGTCTTGATGGCCCAATACGCGCGGTGCTCCAACTCTACCGGCAAGTGACAAGCTTTCCCATAAACAAGTTGGAACGGCGTGGTGCCAATGGGAGTGCGAAAGGCCGTGCGATATGCCCATAGAGCATCGTTTAACTTCATGGACCAATCCCTTCTAGATCGATCTACGGTTTTTTCAAGAATTTTCTTGATCTCTCTATTTGAAACCTCCACTTGCCCGCTCGTCTGAGGGTGGTAGGCCATGCCAATTCTATGGTTTACCCCGTACTTTTTCAACATGGCTTCAAATTTGTTTTCTATAAAGTGGCTTCCCCCGTCGCTTATCAAAGTACGAGGCACCATAAAGCGTGGGAAAATATTCTGATTGAAAAACTTGGAAACGACTCTCGCATCATTGGTGGGGGTGGCGATGGCTTCTACCCATTTGGAGACATAGTCCACGGCCAATAAGATATACTTGTTACCATTGCTTGACGGAAATGGTCCCATGAAGTCCACTCCCCAACAATCAAAGAGCTCAATTTCTAGAATGGGCCTCATTGGCATCTCATTTCGTTTGGAAAAATTCCCGGTCCGTTGACATCTATCGCACCCCTTGACGAAGTCGTGCGTGTCTCTGAACATGGTTGGCCAAAAGAATCTACTCTGCAATATCTTAGCTGTAGTCTTGGAAGCGGCGTGATGTCCCCCGCATGGCATACCATGGCAATGCAAGATGATGGAGGTGGTCTCCTCCTTATAAATACATCTCCGGATAACCCCATCCTTGCATATCTTAAAGAGATACAGATCTTCCCAGAAATAGCTACGGACTTCATGCATAAATCTCTTCTTTTGCTGTGTGGGCATCCCGCATGGTTTAATCCCACAATCCAAGTAATTGATAAAGTCCGCATACCAAGGAACTTCCCCGGTCCTTATGGCGTATAGCCTATCATCAACAAAGGTGTCATCGATGGGCAAGCTCTCGTCCTCCTTGTCACGAATAAGCCTAGATAAATGATCCGCCACAACGTTGTCCGTACCCTTCTTATCTCTGATTTCCAAATCAAACTCTTACAATAGAAGTATCCACCTAATCAACCTAGGTTTGGCCTCTTTCTTGTTTAGAAGATACTTCAATGCCGCATGGTCGGTGTGGACAATTACCTTGGATCCTAGGAGATAGGAGCGGAACTTTTCAATGGAATAAACGACCGCTAGAAGCTCTTTCTCAGTAGTAGTATAATTTTTCTGCGCGTCATCCAACGTTTTGCTTGTATAGAATATTGCATGTAGCTTCTTGTCTTTCCTTTGTCCCAACACCGCTCCAATGGCTTGGTCACTTGCATCACACATGAGCTCAAAGGGAAGGCTCCAATCTGGTGGTTGTATGATGGGTGCAGAAATTAGTGCTTCCTTCAATGTATTGAACGCCCGCAAGCATTCTCCTAAAAAACAAATGGAGCATCTTTAGCAAGCAAGGAGGTAAGGGGTCGGGCAATCAAGGCGAAATCCTTGATAAAGCGGCGGTAAAACCCCGCATGACCAAGAAAGTCCCTAATGCCCTTAACATTAATAGGAGGAGGGAGTTTCTCGATTACCTTAATCTTCGCCTTATCAACCTCAATCCCACTTGAGGAGACAAGGTGTCCAAGCACTATCCCTTCGGTGACCATGAAGTGACATTTCTCCCAATTAAGAGTAAGATTATTGTGTTGACATCTTTTAAGAACTTTGGTAAGATTAGCCAAACAAGAATCAAACTCACTTCCATAAACTGAGAAATCATCCATGAAAACTTCCATAATATTTTCAATATAGTCAGAAAAGATGGAGGTCATGCACCTCTGAAAGGTGGCGGGTGCATTACAAAGACTACAAAGACCAAAGAGCATTCTATGGTAGGCGTAAGTGCCATAGGGACAAGTAAAAGTAGTCTTTTCTTGGTCCACTTCATGCAAAGGGATTTGGAAAAACCCCGAATACCCATCCAAGTAGCAAAAGTATTTATGTTTAGCAAGCCGTTCAAGCATTTGATCTATGAAGGGTAGTGGGTAATGGTCTTTTCGGGTGACTTTATTTAGTTTTCTATAATCAATACACATCCGCCATCCCGTGACAGTGCGTGTAGAGATGGGTTCTCCTTTTTCATTTTTTATAACGGTCATCCCCCCCCTTTTTGGGGACAACGTGAACGGGGCTAACCCATCTACTGTCTGAGATTGGATAAATAATGCCGGCCTCAAGCAATTTAAGGATTTACTTTTTGACTACCTCCTTCATATTCGCGTTCAACCGCCTTTGAGGCTCAATGGAAGTGGCTTCAGTGTTTTCCTAGTGGATCCTATGCGTGCTTAGCCTAGGGCTTATTCCCTTAATATCCGAGATAGTGTAGCCAAGGACATCCTTGTGGTCTCTAAGGACTTCTAATAGTTTTTCAAGTTGATCATGGCCGAGGTGGGCATTAACAATCACCGGAAAGGTCAATTTACTACCCAAGAAAGCATACCTTAGATTCGGCGGTAATTGTTTAAGCTCTACCTCAAGAGGTGTCGTACCCTCTGCTTCATCAGCTCGTGTGAGTTTGGTTTCTCCTTCAACTTCTGAGTTTAGCTCATGTTCGGGTGGTGCACTCTCAAGTGGAGGGTCAGATTTGCTTCTTGGTGAGGACGGTGCATCTGAATAGACACTGCACAATTCCGCATGGGCATCGACAGGACCTCCACTTTGCTCCGGTTCATTCCTGAGACCAAGAGATATGTCAGTTAATCCATAAATGCAGGAGTGGGGGTCATAGAGCGCACTTCCCTGAATATTGGTATGTCCAGTGGATCCCTCGGGGATATAGCACTTCTCGATGCATGTTCTGCTGTCTTCGAAATATAGCTTGTCATCTCTCACATCAACTCTGATGTCGCCCCCAATTGTCCCATCCGGGGAGATTTGATCCATCACGAAGCATGCAAATAATTGTTCGACGGGGTCCTCGATGTTAATAGCAAATGCTCCAGTGGAGTGGACCTCATCAACAAGTTCCTTAAGGAGCTCCACAAAGGATTCATCATCTCCCTGGCCAGACTCAATCATTGGCATTGCATCCCCCATGTTACCTGTTAAGATCTTGTGGAAAATTTCGGGAGAGCGTGCAAAATTGGGCTGTGAACAGAGTTAGAAAAGAATGAAGAAATAAATAAAGAAATTGAAAAATAACCGGGTGATCAAAATCGAACTCCGTAAAAAACACTCCCCGACAACGGTGCCAAAAACTTGATCGACGCCCCGGATACACACCCGGGGTGGGATTCGCTAGTCTTACCGCAAGCGCACGGTGTAGCGGCGAGCGGGTATCGAACACGAGGAGGGCAAATGACGGTGTCTTCTTCAATTCACCTGGTTATAAGAACAGTCGAGGAATATTCGCAATAAAGCGGTCACAGTCGTTCAATTGTGTAAGGAAAATATCAAATTAATAAAAACGCTTGGGGATAGGGAATCTCCGCTACAAACCGTATCTCGTCATTGTGATTCGTAGGTTTCACAATTGCTAGACTACAAATTCAGGTGAACTAGTTGCAACTAAATGTAGAACCAAGCTCACGCTCTCGTGCATTGTCGGTCTATAGAAAACATGGGGTAGGGTCCAATCTCTTGCAAACCCTAACCTAGGCAAGCTAGCGTGAAGAACAACATCATCGTCCAATCGTATCTCGAGCCCACTCTCGTTCAAACTCGAGCTACGACCTAGGTTGGGATAGTTCCTACCCGTCCAATCTCTTGCAAACGGGTATTGGTATAGAATTGCAATCGAAAACCCTAGTTTCGGTCCAATCTCTTGCAAACCGATTCCAGAGAAACCCAATTGTAACCCAATTCTAATTTCTAGGGCTTCCTATCGAGTTGGGATCCAATCTCTGGCAAATCCCAATCGGTATGAATCCCTAGCTATTCGTATTAAATCGATCCCAAACTAACCCTAATAAATTCTAGCAAGAATTTCGCCAATTCATCACAAATTAGAAATATGGTTCTTAGGGTTCATTCCTACGCCCTAAGACGATAAGACTACTCACGATTCATGGTGCAATTCATTAGAAATTCAATAATAAAAACAATAGAATTCATTGCAATAGACAATATATCAATAAAAATGAGATTTTTAATAGAAAGAGAGACAAACCAATGAAGTTTCAATAGCATCCAACAAAATAGCACTTTTTATCTCTCTCCAAAGAACCAAATCTAATCTCCTAAAAAGTATCCTAAAAAGGCTGCAAAAAGTATGAGAAAAAGCTCTCTAAACTAGGTTAAAAACTGGGGTTAAATACCCCCCAAAATCGTCGACAAAACTGTGACAAAATTGCCCCTGCACAGCTTGAAAATCGCAATTTACGCTACAGGCAGCGCGGCTCACTCGGCCGAGTGACAAATGTTGCTCGTCCGAGTGACAGATCCTGACGGATTCCAGTAACTTCGGTCTTTTGGGGGTCGTCTCCTTGGGAGTCACTCGGCCGAGTGACTTTCTTCACTCGGCTGATGTGATTCCTTCATTCGGCCGAGTCGGAACTCGGGTGCTGACTGACGGATTACAGTAACTTCGGGATTTTTGCTTGCCGTCGTCTTGATGCCACTCGGAGGAGTGGTGTCTCTGTGCTCGGCCGAGTGGTCTGGCGATGCTCGGCCGAGTGCACGCTGATATTCAATCTGCTGCGTGTCTGATCTGGTCGGCCGAGCGGGCTGTCGATGGTCGGCCGAGTGACTCCTTCACTCGGCCGAGTGGCATGCTGAAAATGCACAATCTTTGTATTTTTGCTTCCTCGTCGCTCCTACGACGTTCTTTCTTCTTCCACTCCTCTCCAATTGCAGAATTCCCCTCAAAAGAGTCACGGGTGACACTCCGGAGTGGGTGCATCTCAGAATTACTCCAAATCGCTCCAAATCTCCTGAAATTCGACAAAAACAAGAAATCGTGAAAAGCATCGCAATATTGTCGAATAATCATGAAAAACACGATATGGGCGATCTAAATGGCATGCAAACATGCAGAAAAAAGGTGTAAAATTTGTAGTGATCACTCTCCTAGATGACCCCGCATGATGAAACTGCCACTACCACACATACACACACACAACTAATCTACAATAACTATCTTCACTAACCCTAGGAAGCCGAGTTCTATTGCATCTTATGCTTTGTGGGTTCACTTCGCCTTTTGTGTTGAGTTGTGTGTTGTGACTAGCTAGTTGGTGTGCTTTTAGGTCGTGATTTGGTTTTATATGCCTATCCTTGGATGACCCCTAGACTATTATGCTTCAATTTCGAATATGCGGTATATTACTTCTACTTCCTGCTTCATAATGCATGAATCATACTATATATATATACGCTTCAAATCGCATGTGTCGGGACCCTACCAATAGGACTAGGATAACACATGTTGCTTACGCTCTGATCTGTGAAAAACGCCTTTTGCCAAATATTTAGAATTCGAATTCTTTTTTATTTTACTTGGTGCAAATCCCCTCGTCGTGTACTTAACTCCCACTTGGGAGAGTACACAATTTTGCCACATACTAACGCATCGTTGTCCCGCTTTTGGGGATTGCGCATTTTCCTACTTCAAAAAAAAGAAGGGAGAGAGAAGATTGGAAAATCCAAAAAATAAAAAGGGGGGGGGGGAGAGAGGAGAAAAGAGAGAATATGTATAGCCAACATCCAAAAAAATATCAAAATATCCAGGAAAAAAAATTCTGTAGTAAATATTACTCCTACCGCCGTGAATAAAGGCAAGGCGAGAATTTGCACCAAGTGCTCTCCTCCAAACCTACTCAACCCCTTTCATTTTCGAACACACTTGGCATGTGACCTTTCTAGCAATCATCTCGGTAATCATGCGGTGATTTCCTAGTTTATAGCGGTAGAGCCCCCAACATGTGACATGTTTCTATTCCTACTCTATTCTCATGCATGCTTGAACTATTATTCACCGCAAACTCGAATTGATTAGATATTTGGATCGTTCAATGGACATGTGTATATAGAGCTTCATCGCATGATTTAGATAGTTACACCGTTGGCTAGATCACAACCACACTCACTTGCGCTTCACCGCATGGACTCACGACACTAGTAGGGACTCGTATTCCTGGGCTTAGTGTTATTCTTCTTGCATGCTTGATTAGTGTGTTGAGTTTGTTTCCGTTGGCTCTAACGGGTAATTTCCTTTTCTTTTTCTTTTTCTCTCTTTCTATGTTCTCCCACCGAGCATCTATTCTCACTCGTCTTCCTCGAGGATGAGGAAGAGTTCAGTTTGGGGGATTTTGACGTGTGTTTATATTTTATAAATTCATGCATGTCTTCTCCGTCGTTTTCTGATGCTTTTCGTTGTTTCATATTTGTTCCTTTGTGTTTTTAGTACCTTTTTACTTTCGTTGTGTTTGTGTTCATTTGCAGGACATTGCTAGCACAGGAACATATACAACCAATATCATGAGTCCCCGGAGCAGCGGGAAGTATCGCACGAGATCCAGAGAGCCATTCGTCAAGAAACAAACCATGTATCAGCTCTCAACCGATCGGATGGAACAGACACACGATCGGGTCATGCGGTCCGTGTTAGTGCTGAAGAAGAGAGATTTCCACCCGATCGGTTCAATGATCGGGTGGATGAATAACAGAGGGCAGTTTTGAAGGCCAAATCTCACCCGGTCGATTGACTTATCAACCGATCGGGTCACCTGTAGCTGTTGCTTCCCATGCTCAACAAGTCGAAGACTCACCCGATCGGTTCGGTGATCGGGTGAGATTTATCAAAAGCTTAAGACACAATTTCCCGTCGTGTCACCCGATCGGGTGAAGTCTCATCCGATCGGGTGAAGGCTTATTTTTGTCTTTTTGTGAGAATATTCCCTGGCATCTTGCCCACTTGTATAAATAGGTCTAGGTTTTCCCAGAAACGCAATCCCCATTTTAAGCTGTTTTTAGGGATTTTTAGCTGCTTGGAATTAAACTCGAATTGTAAGTCCTTTGATCGTTTCTATATTTTGATATTGTGCTTGTGCTTCCATTTGCTACAGTAAATAATCGCATGATTTCTATTCTTATGGCTATATCTTATTTTATTGCATTTCATACCATGCTTTGTGAGTAGTTTTTCAATCTGGGACATTGGTGGAAGCCCCTTCGTGGGTTCTTCCTAGAACGGCCGTAGGTTTAGGGATCCGATTGGATCTAGGGATTTTGATGGTTACGCGGGGGTGTTTCATTGTCATCGGCGGGAAAAAGACCGCTTTTGACTGCTGTGCCAAGAGGAGATAAAACGGGAGTTTGATTCTCTAGCCATAGCTTACCCCCTAGCGTAGACATTAAGTCCCTGCACGTGAGAACAGCTTGGAAGAAATGTTAGGAGCGATCGTTACTAGCTTAGTGCTCCCGGACTCGAATGGTGATGGACATAGGAATGCCCATCGTCCGAAGCCGGGTAGACCTAGCGTATCATCCTGGGTATCGACCGGAATATCGGGCCCATGGGATGCTAGGTATCACTTTTAGAGGCAACGTCTCACCGCCAAACCCTAACATTCGGTCACATTCCCATCCTTCGGTCGTAATAGTGAGAATCCATGATTAGGGGGAAATCCAAAGCCCTAGGTTACCTTTTTACCTTTTACATCCTTTCTATTAGTTTACTATCGTGATAACCATCTAAGAATCGGCTAGCTCATCCACCGGGTGATCCGGTTCCTGAATGTTTACAAGTACAACACACGCCTCCCCGTGATCGACCCCCAAGCCACACTTCAACACAGTGTGCTTGCGGTTTATAAATTCTAATTCTAGTATCCACGTCCCGATTTGTGTGTCAAACGGACGGCCGGTCAATGACACATCTAGAAGGCTTAGAAGTTGGTGGGAGCAAAAGAAAAGCTTGTAGCTTGCTTAAGTCTATTTATGGACAAAAGTAGGTGTCCAGGAGCTGGAACATCTGATTCGACGACTTAGTGAAATAGTTTTACTTCCTTAAGAATTCGAATGGTCCATGCATTTATCAAAAGGTCAGTGGAAGTGCTATCTCATTCCTTATATTATGCGTGGATGATATACTATTATTTGGTAAGAACATAGAGATGTTGGAATCAATTAAAGTATGTTTGTCACATAACTTCTTTATGACGGATTTAGGAGAGGCATTCTATATAATCGGTATAAAGATATATAGAGATAGATCAAATAAGGTGTTGTGATTGTCCTAGTCTAGGTAGATGGAAACCGTTTTAAATAGATTTAACTTGGAAAACTCCCAGCGAGGTATAGAACCAGGTTGTCATGGAATAACTCTTTCCAAGACTATGTCTTCCAAGATAGATGCGGGCATGAGCAAGATTCCTTACGCTAGGCTGTATGATCTATCTTGTATTCTGCGTTATGTACTAGACCAGATGACACATACACACTTGGCATAGTTAGTCGATATCAATCAAATCCTAGAGAACTACATTAAGCTGTCGTAAAATTAAGCTGTCGTAAAGAACACACTTTGTACTCGAAAAGGACTAAAGATATTTTCTTATTATACGATGGGAGTAGTAATCTTTTAGTCATAGGATATACTAACTCAATTTTTCAAAGTGAAGTTGATAACAACAAATCGGTGTTAGGATATATTTTCAGTCTCAACGGAGAGGCAATGAGTTGGAAAAGTTTTAAGCAAGACAATATAGCTGATTCGACAATGGAAGTACATTGCAGCCAATAATGCAGCAAATGAAGCAGTCTGGATAAAGAAATTATTTAAAGAACTTGGTGTTGTTGTTTCAATTGTTGATCCAATACCTTTGTATTGTCATAATAATGCGGCAGTTTCTCTGGAGAAGGAACCTAGATCTCATAAGAAATTTCGACACATCCTGAGGAAGTTTCATATGATACATGTAATTCAAAGACACATGGACAATGAAATACGAAGAGTTAGTACAGATGATAACGCAATAGAACTTTTTATGAAAGCCCTTCCATAAAATAGACTGCAGTGTTTAGTGGATAAAATCGATATGAGGTGCCATAGAAATTGGATGTAAGTGCAAGTGAGAGATGTTGGAGAATATATTCCTTCAAGAAAATTATTGTAATTGTATTAGACGTCTCGTTCTAAATAATAATAAGCTATTTTGTAATCATTCTATATGATATCCTAAGTGTCACTTCTGTGGTTAATGGTGTGGTTATATGATGCATGGATAAAGTCTTAGGATTTATGAGAGGAACATTGGGATTATGATGAGATCATGATAATGAGGCTAATATGTCCATCGATCATATGTTTAGAAATGTTCGCAGTTAAAGGAATATTGAGTAAGGATATCGATATTTTGGTTAGACAAGTGTGCATTAATCTATACCATAAGATGTTAGTGTTGACCTCATAGCCACTCAATATGGAGACATCAGTAGATCATGCACATGTGCTTATTAGAGAATAAGTGCATAGAATGGCTCTCCAGAGATGCTTCTAAATAGTTATAATACTTTGACTATCAACAAAAAATATCAGGTGGCAATAGGTGCAATGTAGTCCTTTGACCAGAAGATGTGCTAAAGGACCTTGCATGTGGAAGATTATAATTAGGCATGTGCCGAACATTGGCATTACTACAACTATGTATGTACATGCTGAGTACAGTTGAAAGCATGTGAAGGGAGTGGCCATCTAGACGTGATTCATCTTCTCTGGTATAAGTGGTTAGTGTCATGATAGAGTCAAATGGATTCATAGTAAATCCTTAGTCCGGGTAGTAGATGAACTTTTTATGAGTTAACAAGTGTCATCCAACCGATTACCATAGGATCGCTTGTGACTCAAGGGTTTATGTTAGGTTTGACCCTAAACCATATCATAGACACCTTAGTGACATAGTCTTGATGAAGGGACTGAACTATATGAATCTAAAATTATAAGGCCCCGATTATCTCGTAGAAATTCCAGTCTTATAAACCAGATAATGACGGTATCGATCAGTGTCACAATGTGATCATGTTCACTACTAAATTAGGAATTTGACTATTAGAGTCTCACACTGATGATGAACTCCTCATGAAAAGCAAATGAAGAAACGTTAAGTATATATGATATACAAGGGCAAAGATCACAAGGATTTGTGATCACTAGAAAGAAAGAATAAGACTTAGTCACTTAGTAGTAACTAGTCGTCTAGTGCTTTGTCATTCCTCAAGTAGTCAGTAACTAGTTGACTGGTGCTTTAGCGCTAGTCAACTAGTCAGGCCAAACTGTGTAAGTTGGCCAATGCAGCTAACTAGTCAACTAGTATACGATGCTAATCGTTTAGTGCTAACGTGGCAGGATACATAATTCGAGATTTGATGCAGGATTTGATTGAGAATCAATCCTAAATCTAATCTAATTCATATCCAATAGATATAATGCATTTAGAACTCTTGAAGGTCACTTCTTGCTCCTTGGTGTTTATGGATGAGGTTGAGTTCTATATGAACACTTAATCTGAATCAGATTCAGCTCTCCCTAGCACAATAGAAGGGGTGTCTTTGCCAGCCCTTTGAGAACACACCAATCTATCTTGAGCAAGTCTCATTATGTGAAGATATTCAAACCTCTTCATAGAGAGAATCTCTCCACATAATCAAAAGTATTGCCTTATCCTTCTTCCTCGCTCTAGCATAGCTTGGAGGGCGGTTGGAGTTCTTGGAGGGCTCGTGAATCATGGATGTGTTCTTCATCTCGTGATTCATCTAAGGCACTGGTTAGAGAGGAGAACACAATTCTTCTGGTCTTCACCGAAATATTTTTTTGGATCTTCTAGTATCGCTTGAGTATACTTGCACAATGTAATGATTTTTATTTAGTTGTTCATCTTAGTATTGCAATAGATCTTGGGTATGTTGAATGCTAGTTAGAAAATTTTAATTTTCCACTGCATGATCTAAATCATTTAGATTACTGGCATTATTACGTTACAAGTTCATCCACTAGTCACTAGTGTATGTCGGGTCGACCAGTTAGACAACAAGTGTTGACTATTAAAGTCCGCTTAAAATTTCGAGAGTACTAGTCGACTACATTACTATGACTAGTCAAATACTTTACTAATACTCTGACACAACAGTAAAAATATAGAAAATAACTTTTTAAATGATTCTAAAATATTTTGTGGGTGTTCCTAAGTGTGTGAGAGATTCAACAAATACTTTAACATGATACTAAGACTAAAACAATAATTACATCAAAAATAAAAATAAAACATGAAGCTTTCTTGATGCAATCTTGATTTCCATCCACTTGCCTTTTTTACTTTGAGTTCCATTGTCTTTGTTGGCTCCATACACATTGTATTTTCATGTTTACTCATCATCTACACATATACACTAATGAAATCATTAGTACTTAATATATTTGTTCATCATCAAAACTATCATGGGGTGACTCAATATTCAACAGTCTCCTCCTATTTGATGATGAAAAATATATACGATATAAAAATATGAAAATCATGAAATGAGTGCATGTGTATGTGTATGTCAAGCAACATTCTTCCCAAATCTTATTGTATATCTCTCATCTTTCTTATCCTTGGCATAACAAAAAAAAGGATGTAGATAATATGCAGAAATGTTATCCCTTTTGGCAAATAAATAAAGTGACTCAATATTCAAAAATATTTTTGCCCCTAAATAGGTTATCTCTCTCCTTTGGCATATAAAAACAATCTCCCCCATTCAAATGTGTGCATGATACCAAGTATTATAAAAAAAGATACCACAATGCAAAATCAAATAATTATACCACAACATTACTTACAAACTCATTAGCTCCCCCTAAAATGCATAATAAGCATTTGGGCATCCCTCTCTATTACTGCATATTTTTTGAATTACAAATTGGGAGCTAGCTTCTCTAATCCCATCATATGTGAGTACCTGAAAAGATAATAAAAAACCCATTTCTAGTGTGGGATTAGACATTAAGATGATATCAATCAATGAGGAACAAAACCCATTTGGGTTTAGACTTCCCATAATAAAAAATTCATAATTTCTATTACAATGAATATTATGCATAAAATTCGTAACATAATCATCTAATTTTAAATATACCTCTTCTAGGAATCTAAATTGTAGCAAAACCATTTCTAGTGTGATGCATCCAAGCATGATCATATTTAGACCTATCATTAGTGTTACCGTGACAAAGGCTAAATTTGCTCTTAGAGGTGTTTGAGAGCTAATTAAATCAGCTAGCTTCACCTTATCCTATCGAACTTAATCAGATTCTTATATAAGTCATCATATTTAGCCCTAATAGTATTTAAGGGCTTATCTAAGTCATGAAGCCTACCACTAAGGTTACTACATTCATCACTAAGTAACGTATTCTTACTAATCTATTTTATATTCTTAACTTTTATCTTTTCAAAATCTAAACTAGCAATGCAATCTTTATGAATCATTTCAAATTTAAAATGCTCTTTAAGCAAGCTCTCATACTTATCATATAATTTAAAAAACATCATCATCACAATCAGAGTTGTGTTTGGAATTTACTTCGTCGTTGTCGTCTGCAATGCCCATGAAGCATATGTATGTTCTTTCATTTGTTTAATCTTCTTCTTCTTCTTCACTTGACAATTCTTTTGACATCTTTTTAGAACTACAACTGCATTCCTTTTAGGCTTTTTGACCTTTGGTATATCTTTTGCCTTCCTTTTGCATGTGCTTTTTGTAGTGGACACTCTTTTATCCAGTGTCCTAGTTTATTACATCCAAAAGCAAATGATATGTTTGTTAGATAATCTTTGCTTGGATTTAAATTTACCTCGGATATAGTTCTTGAATTCTCTCATCATGAGGGAAATTTAATCTTTATCTTCATATCCTGAGCTTTTCATTCTCCTTGTTGGCTTTAAAGGCAAGTGGTTTCTTCTTTGTTTGCTCCTTTTCCCTTCTCCCATTGATTTGGAGCTCATAGTCCAAGAGGTTGCCAATAAGGTCCTCTATTTTGAACTTGAAGAGGTTGTGAGCTTCTTAAATTATCGTTGACTTTGTATCCCCTTCCGGTGTGAGTGAATGAAGGATCCGGCTCATTTACTCCTTTTGGAAGATCTCTTTACCTAAACAGGTATGTGTGTTGATAATCTCCGTAAATCGGTTATGCATCTCTGTGATTGTCTCTCATTCATTTATCATGAAGAACTCGTATTTCTATGAATATAAAGAAAATATTTATATCATTACAAGTGTGTTACCTTAATGAGTTACCTTAAGGAACTCTCAAATTTGATGTGACATAGTAGATGTGCACACTTGGTGGTACTCCATACTATCTAGTGTACAAAACAATGAGATCAAGGCTTTTGCATTCAACGTAAAGCTTTCTCACTTTTTCCCCAATCTAAGATTGGCATCTCGTTGGCATCGCATAACAAGTTTCCACCACGCGCTATAAGTTCATTTCGATCGATTGAAGGAAGAGCATCATCCTTGTCTTCCACGCACTGTAGTTGGAGGTGATGAGCATTGGTGACCAAGTAATAGATTGTCCCTCGAAAACTTGGTGTGGATTTATTGATGACATCTATCAACCTCGCTCTGATACCAAGTGTTGGATACCTGGGATGGCATGCATAATACTATAGGGGGATGAATAGTATTTATGATAATTATAAAAATCCCTCTAGAAAATTCTACCTAAGTAATTAACTTGAGTTACCAACTTAATACTTAATCAACAATATTACTTGCAAGATAAGAGTAATGCAGAAGCTTAAAATAATTGTAAGTACATCGACAAACAATCATATAGAGAAAACCATAAACAATTAGATTTACCCTGGTGCAGGCAACACTTACCCTACATCCAGCAATATGTCCGTACACGGACAAAAGATACACCAATCATGTATCCAATGAGACAACAATTATAATACATCCATAATGGACATGTATGTCTCCAATGAAACAAATAAACACCACTCTAATGAGAGAAAAACAACTCACAAATATGATAGAAATACTTACAATACTTCTTTTACCTATAGCACAATGTTGAAGCTCTTGTGTAGTTTGTGGGTACAATGGTTGATCACTAAATCATATAGGTAAGAAAAGCACTTTAAGATCAAAACCTGGCCAAGAAATATTGTAGAAAACTTTGGAAAACAATGGCCATTGAGAAGGTTTATGCTTAAAAGTTTTTTCACTTAAAAAATCTTTTCGCCTAACGAAGGTAGATTCACTTGCTATTCACCTAACGACGTGAACCTTAGTCACTAGTTAGATACACTCAATAATATCTTGAAAACTGCCACCTTAAAACGTATGACATGTACTGCTTTCACTTATAATAGAACTGCCATGCTAAAGTTATATTTGCTCATACTGCTTAGCAATTTTAATTGCTCCATTATTCATAATGCTATAACTGCCATGAAAAATGTTTTACAAACCTTGTCGAGTGTCCCAATCATATTTTCTGCTTGCCAAGGACCCTTGCTGACATACATTTCTATGTTGTTTGAAATGTATGTCAGGTCACGAGCCAAGTTATCTAGAGGACGCGCTGCTTTAGGAGACTGGCCCACTGGACCAGGAGTACGCTGATCCAGGAGTCCTTCCTACTGAGGACTAGTTACCGAGCTTCACCTGTTGCTGCTTAGCAATACTACTTTTACTACACTTTTGTAGGGCATGTACCGAAGTTTTGTAGAACTCTGTTATTTGTTTGGCCATTCTAGGCCTTGTTAATTTTGTGTAACTCCTTCTGGAAGTTGGATTTTAAATTCATAGTTATCTTGTTGTTCTGAAATGCATATGATTTTACTCACATACGCTTATTGGGTTTGAGCTTCACCGCTTCAGCCCATGCAGACCCGCTTGCGACCTCGATCCCAAGTATAGTCGGAAGCGCGGCGTGACAGGTTTTTGTGGTGGCCCATGCAAGTCTGCATTATGCATAACTTGAGAACAATAGAAATACTATCATTAGCCAAAACGTCTAGATCTATCTTGTACACAAAATTTACCCGAGTTTCTTGTCTCAGCATTGCAGAGAGACCCAACACCAGGCTTGTAAGAAGATTTAGTTAGACACCCATGCTTGTTAGTTAGACACTGTTTCAGAGTGTTTTCTCACTACAGTATCGTTGACCGTGGACTGCCCGGTCAACGTGGTCAAGGGGCCGATTAGGGTCCCTTGGGTGCGTCGAGCGCGTGTAGACGCGACACGAATCGGAGATGTAGTCGACGCAGAGCACGTCAGCTGGGCCAGGTCTAGATCCTAGGCCTCTGGGAGGCTGAGGGGAAGCCTCGGCCTGGTGTGAGGTGCTCGGCCTCGGACGGTCAGACGACGAGGGGAAGCCTCGGCGCCTTGGCTTGATGCGCAACCGACGCAGAGCTGAGGGGAAGCCTCGGCTCGGATGGGTGCGCTCGGCCTCGGTCAGTCGGACGACGAGGGGTAGCCTCGGTTATCTCGCTTGATGCGCGGCCGGCATGGAGCTGAGGGGAAGCCTCGGCTCGGATGGATGCGCTCGGCCTCGGTCTCTCCTGGCGTCGGGGTGGCCTCGATGCCTTGGCTGATGCTTGATGGCGTTCACCTGGTGTCGAAGTGAAGCTTCGGCACTTGGATCTAACGTCTTCCTGAACAGACGAGAACACTCGTCAGGGAGGCCGGACCTTGGTTTCGGCCAAATCCCCTCCGATGCCTAAGTCAGATGACAGTCTGAAAGAGGTGGCTCGGCGGGGACGGTTCGACTCGAGAGGAGACCGAAACGACATCATCCGGTGCGAGCGGGGGGGGGGGGGGGGGAAGGAGATGAAGTGTGGGAACTAGGTCGTTGATGGAGTACCTTAGGTTTTGTTACCTGAGATGCGGTCCTTTGTTCAGTCGTCCTCCTAGTCCTTTTATAGGCCTCTTGCCATGACTGCCCGTCATCCACGTCCTTTGCCCGCCCCCAATCGTGCCCCCTCGATCCGCCCCCCACTCGCCACTCGCCCGCGCCGTGCCAGCACCTCCCCTTAATGGTCATAAAAGGGGCGGCGGATTTCGTTGGGGCGGTTATCCGTGGGTGAGTCACACGCTTCCTGAGTCGGGCCGATTTGACATTCGGGGGCCCTCTAGTGGGCCTTGTCAGGCAGGCCCGATCTCGCAGATGGGCTTCTGATCGGTAGTCGGGTTTCTGGGCTCGTGTCTTTCGGGCTTCGGCCAAATAGGCGTAATAATTACCAACATCAGTCGGGTCGATCGGCCTCGGCTGGTTCGGCTCGGCCGATGTGACTTCCGCCGATTTCGACAGGCTCGTCAGTCGAAGCTGATTCATTAATTGGGTGGCATTATGAGTCGGTCCGTTCGATACCTTCAAGGCGCGAGTTCCGAAGCGCCGTCGGTCCCCTGATGCTGCCACGTGTAACGACGGGTTTATCCCCATCGTTCGCGGGGTCGTCTTTGGTAGAGAAGCTATGCGGGTTATGAGCTGCCATCCAGTCATCTTCTTCTTCGTGTTGATCTTGATCCTGCCCGAGCTCTGCCCCATGTCGTCTTCCTCTGCCACTGGTTCGGGTCAGCCGGAGCGTGACGTCACTCCTAACCTGATGGGTAGTCCTCCTTCAGCGATTCGCCGGCATGGGGGCGAGCTTTCAGGGGTGCCTCCAGAGGTCTTAGCGTGGACTTCGTCGGTCTGTGCCACCACCATCGGGGGTATGCGCTCCGCCTACCTGCTTCCACCTTATTCGGCTCGCGCTCCCGGGTCCGACGAGCGGATCTGCCTTCCCGGTCCCAACGAGGTTGGAGTGTACAAGAAGTGCTTCCGCTACGGGCTCCGTTTCCGGCTCCACCCCTTTATCATCGAGTTCCTTCAAGCCTACAACGTGGGCTTGTGCCAATTCTGCCCCAACGCCATCGGGCTCCTCGTCGGGTTTGTCGTCATCTGCATGCTGAAGGGAGTGGTGCCCTCCCTCGGCCTCTTCGCCCAGTTCTACCACATGAGTCATCACCAGTCGGGGGCGTGGATTTACATCAGCGCCCGTCTGAAGATGAGCCTTGTGTTGGGGTTGCCGAGCTCCCTGAAGCGTTGGAAGGGGGAGTACGTATTTGTCGTTTTCCCGTCGAGTGTACCTTTCCCGATTCGTTGGGAAGCGGCCGGCGCGGTCATCCTTGATCTGGGTGACCCAACTGCCACCGAGCTGCAGATGGCGAAGTCCCTGCTGGTGATTCCTTCGAGGGATCGGATGATCGACGTCCTCTTCAGCAGCTATAACTTGTGCAAGACTGTGTGGCCATTGGGTAAGTTCTCTGAACGTTCGCCATTCGGGGTTGCTCGGGCTCTTCTCGGCCCCTTACTTCTTCTTTGGGTGCAGGTGGATTCCCTCTTGATTCTTCTCACGCTAGCCCTCACGTGCTGGCCCCGGATCCAGGCCCACGTAAAAGGTGTTGGATATGGAAGACGTTAGTACACCCTTGTAGGGGATGTACGAGGGAATACGGATCTCGAACGTCGCGTACACGAAGTCGTACGCAAAGGGAATCTGTTCCCTTGCGGAGAGGATCTCTGGATGAGTAGGAGAGTCGCATTATATATGCATAAGTGAATGCGACATATGGCTAATAAAGGGGGAATATCTTAAGCTTATGTTGTACCATGCATATGGTACAACTTAAGCTTATAATGTGCCATGTATCATGGTACACCTTAATTAAATTGTTCCAAAGGAACAATTTACCCTAAAATAACTACCTTGGGGGCTATAAATAAGACTCAAGGGTAAGCCATTTCTTACATTTTTTGGCATGGTATTCATGCATGCATCTTCATCCTAGCGAAGCTCTGCCGAAATATTTCCTCTCCCTCTATCCGAGTTCTTAATCTAAAGTAGAGATTTAGATTGTGGATTTAGTAGCCTTACTCCGTTCGTGAGAAGACTCGATCCGTCGTGGCGAATCCGAAGGCAAAGTTCCGAGACTACCGTGCCGCATACGCAAGCGTAAGTCTCAACTTTATTTATCGATCCTAACTCTGTTTTGGCAGGATCCTACATTGGTATCAGAGCCAGAAGGGTTCACCCCGGTCAAACCGCCGTCCGTCGAAACTATGAACGAGTCGTTGTCTTTTTCACGAATGGGTCTCCTACCATTATAGATATGGTAGGAACGTTTCGTGACGGAGAGAACGCAGCGGTTGTTCTTTTCACGTTAGGGTCTCCTATCATTACGGGTATGGTAGGAACTCTCCATGACGGGAAGAACCGACCGTTCACGTAGTATGTTATTTCTCATTTTTGGCACACTGCCATTAGAAAATAACTAATTTCTCGACGAACGGGTGCTTCATCGAAGAAGATGATGGTAGTTATCTCCATCGGAGAAGATGAAATTTGGTGCATGTGCACCATGGCCAAATGGGCTATGAAGGCCATGCACCCCCCTCCCCAAGCGGAGGGGGTTGGCTACGGCCAATAACCACCGGCGACCACCCCATCAAGGGGGAGGAATGTGTGCGGCAACCCCATTCAAGGGGGTGGCCGGCCATGGCCAAAGGGACCATGGCCGGCCAATGCCCAAAATGGCCTTGGCCATGACCGGCCATGGCCAAGCCATGGCCGACCATGGCCAGGCCGGCAGTGGCCGGCCAAGGCCAGGCCTGCCTGGCCGGCCGGCCCTGGCAGAGGCCAGGACACATTGACATTCGATTCAAGTTTGCGAAGGACTATGACAAACGGAAGGAAGTAGACATAGGATACATATCCACGCATGAGATGATAGCGGATCCCCTTACTAAGGCGATCCCCAGAGATGTGTTCTACAAACACTTATCATCTATGGGAATGCGTAGGTGCTGAGCTGTATCTTGTAATATTTCCCATGTCTATAGAAGATCAAAGTTTAATAAAAGAAAGAAGTTCTTTTATATATTGCATTCAAGTTTCTTACAAATGATTTTATACATTTGTGTTTAAGTCTCAGCTATTTTATTGTGTGTATGTCGGACAGATTAAGGTTGGCTCTCTCACATGAGCAACCGCCTTATCTTATCAGAAGGATAAGATAGAGATGAGACTAGTTTAAAGTCAAAATCATTAGACAAATGATTTAGAGTCGTGACTTAAACAAGATAGTCGAATGAAAGATCTGCGTCATATGGATGCTTACAAAAGATCTGAGATCTGTATCACAAGGATATTTGAAAAAGATCTCATAGGATTTGTTAATCCTATCTGTCTTATGCAGGATGAGAGTCTGTGAATATTTCACGAGTAGTAAGGGGACTCAAAAAGATAGGCACTGTGGTGTCTGATCTTTCATCCGTACAACATCATTAAGACATACTCTCCCTGGGAAAGGAGTGATGTTGTAGTACGTGTTCATACCACGTATGAATTTCGACCACTGAGTTAGTAGCAATAGTGTTTGCTATTATGTGAGACTCAAAGGCCATACGGGTCTTAACTCTTACCCTCAAGGACTCCAATTGGTTCCTTTAGATTTGACGAGGTGATCGCTATCTTAGCGTGTTGCTAATGGGCTATGATAATTCGGCTCGGCGGGGCACGTTAGAAAAGCGAATCAAGTCAAGATCAGAAGGTTCGCAAGAAGAGGAAGATTGATTTCATATTCACATTTGGACTTTAATGATTCAAAGCTGGCCATCCAATTGTAATCCAGATGGGATTCAATTGTTGAATATAAAGTACAAGAAATGTGAAGAAATAATCTAGGGTAAAGCATGCGTTGAACTACTCAACTTTGCACCTTCGAGGTCGTTGTGTATCTCTAACAAGTGCACAACAACAGACTCTACGCGCATGACGGTCACACAATCTATTTCTCAGTATGATAGATGAAAGAACTAAGAGAAAGACGTTCTCTTACAATCCCCTCAAGTGTGAGTGGGAGATGTTGGATATGGAATACGTTAGTACACCCTTGTAGGGGATGTACGAGGGAATACAGATCTCGAACGTCGCGTACACGAAGTCATACGCAAAGGGAATCTGTTCCCTTGCGGAGAGGATCTCTGGATGAGTAGGAGAGTCGCATTATATATGCATAAGTGAATGCGACATATGGCTAATAAAGGGGGAATATCTTAAGCTTATGTTGTACCTTGCATATGGTACAACTTAAGCTTATAATGTGCCATGTATCATGGTACACCTTAATTAAATTGTTCCAAAGGAACAATTTACCCTAAAATAACTACCTTGGGGGCTATAAATAAGACTCAAGGGTAAGCCATTTCTTACATTTTTTTGGCATGGTATTCATGCATGCATCTTCATCCTAGCGAAGCTCTGCCGAAATATTTCCTCTCCCTCTATCCGAGTTCTTAATCTAAAGTAGAGATTTAGATTGTGGATTTAGTAGCCTTACTCCGTTCGTGAGAAGACTCGATCCGTCGTGGCGAATCCGAAGGCAAAGTTCCGAGACTACCGTGCCGCATACGCAAGCGTAAGTCTCAACTTTATTTATCGATCCTAACTCTGTTTTGGCAGGATCCTACAGAAGGGATCATGTGTTGGAGGTCCGGAAGAAGCAGCGGATCGTGACCTCTGCTGTTGGTTCCAAAAGGAAGAAGGGGCCATCTCCCTCCACCCCCTTGTTGGAGTCTTCCAAGAGGGTCCGCGGGGAGGCCGAGGAAGTTAACGTCTCGCTGTCCGCTGATCAGCACCGGCCTGCCCCTGTTGAGATTGCCTGGCCGTGGGTCGGCCCCTCGCCTCTCTCGAACGGTTCTCTCCCTGATGCCTACAATCGGTATCTAGGCGCGTTTCGCTTTGACCCGGGCGAGTTTCCTTTGTCTGGGGAGGGCCTTCTTCGTCCACGCTTCCCAGTGGGGGAGAAGGAGTTGGTGTTTTTGAGCCGCGGAACTGCCGCACGAGTGGCCGAGAATAGTTGCATCCCTCCTGATCAGGCCGCGCTGGATGGACTCAGAGGCGACTGCTTGGCCACCTTCGTGATTCAGGCTGGCCAACAAGTGGAGTGTCTCTGCTTGCTCTCCCTCTAGCTGCTTTCGCCATCTTACCTTTGTCACCTTGGTGCAGTTGTCCTCAGTGGGACTTTCGATGAGGCACCAGTTTGCGGCGCTCCCGAAGGCCAAGTCCGACGCCGGGCGAGATCCTGATGTACACGGTGATGAGGGGGAGGCAGGTCAGTTAGACAAGGCGCGAGTCAAGTCCTTGGAGACCTGCATAACTGAGCTGTCCTCTGCCCTCGAAGAGTCGGACCGTGAGAGAGCCTTGGCTTTGGTTGCAAATTCAAAGGCCGAGGAGCGGGTCACTGTGCTTTTGGGAGACGCCGACACACCTGGGGGAGCTGACGAGATCCCCATCTCCGTCGCTGCCCCCGAGGCCCTAGAGCTCTCCGGTCGTCTGGAGGCGGCGGCGGAACGGGAGGGGGCTCTCCCTGCTCGACTCGGCGAGAGATCCCGGGAGATTGAGGTGGAGAGGGCGGAGCTCCAATGCCAGATCGAGACCTTGAAGGCTCGGGTGCGTGAGCTTGAGGAGGTGGATCCGTCCCAGATCGCCCAAGACGATGTGGAGGAGTATGCCACCTTCCTTGTTGAGTCAGCCGTGGTTGAGGCGTTCGAGAAGGGTTTTGCCCGTTGCCAATCCGAGATCCAGAAGAAGTTCCCGCTCTCAGGAGTCAATTTCGAGGATCTCCAGGCACACTCTGACAGTGAAACGGAGCGTGGGGGCGACCCAAGTGAACAGCCAGCATGTGGCTCCACGGGTGCCACTGGAGATGTTTGAGGGAGGGGAATGCCCCTTGGCCTCTTAGTACGTCTCTTTGTATATCCTTTTGTTAGGCACGCACTTAGCAGGTGTCCCATCGGGCGAGGCTTCCCTTGTCCCGAGTGGGGTTCTTGTGAACACATTTATCGGGAAAGGAACAAACTTAAGTAAATTCATTTCGTAGGAAACAATACATTTATTGAAAGTACTTGCGTAAGTGTTCCGTGTTCCAGGAATGAGTGAGGATCATCCCCTCCATATTGGCTAGACGGTAGGTTGCGGGTCCGAGGACCTCGATGACTTTGTAGGGTCCCTCCCATCTAGCCGCGAGCTTCCCTTTGCGAGTTATATCCGGGTTGAAGCTTGCTTTCTTGAGGACCAGGTCCCCAAGGTGGAAACTCCATCCCTTGACACGAGAATTGTAGTATCGGGCCACCTTCTGCTTCTGGCGGATAATGGTGGCTAGGGCTTGCTCCCGCTGCTCGCCGAGGAGCTCCAGACCGAGCTCCAGGCCTTGCGAATTCCTGTCTTCGTCGAAGCACTTGAGGCGAAGAGACTCTTTACCCAGTTCGACCGGTACCACTGCCTCGGCTCCGTAGGCAAGCATGAACGGGGTTTCGCCGGTGGCCTCCTTATGGGTCGTCCGGTATGACCAGAGTATCCCAGGGAGCTCTTCCGGCCAGTTTCCTTCGGAGTCCTTCACTTTCTTTCAGAGGGGCTCTATGATGCATTTGTTGGCTGCTTCCGCCATCCCGTTGGTCTGGGGGTGCGCTACAGAGGCGAAGAGGAGCTTGATCCCCCATTCCGCGCAAAAGTCTTTGAACCCCGCGGAGTCAAACTGTTTCCCGTTGTCTATGAAGATGGCCCATGGTACTCCGAATCTGGAGATGATGGAGTTCCATACGAAGCTTTTCGCTTTCTTCCACGTTATGGTGGCCAAGGGTTCATCCTCGATCCACTTGGTAAAGTAGTCCACCTCCACAATCAGATACTTCCGCTGCCCCCGACCCGGCTTAAATGGTCCGAGGATGTCGAGCCCCCATTTCGCAAAGGGGATGGGGCTCACGATAGGGATGAGCTCCGACGGGGGAGTTGAGGTGTGGTTGGCAAACCTCTGACATTCTTGACACTTTTGGACGTAGTCCGTTGCGTCTTGGACTAGGGTCGGCCAGTAATATCCCTGCCTCAAGATCTTCTGTGCGACCATCTTGCCCCCGTGGTGATTTCTACAGATCCCTTCGTGAACCTCCCGCAGGACGTAGTCGGCTTCCTGCGGTCCGATGCATTTCGGGTATAGGAGAACATCCGCCTTCGTCCAGCGTCTTTGGTAGAGCGTCCCCTCATGGATCACATATCAGAGCGCTTTCCTTTCCAGTGTTCGACGCTCGTCCCAATCCGTCGGTACCTCCCCATGAGCGAGGTACCGTATGATCGGGTCCATCCAGGTGGGATCTTGGTCGATCGCCATCACCTCCCGCTCTTCCGTGCTGGGGGACTGCAGGTTCTCCACATAAATGGTGCGACCCAGCTCCTTGGTTGAGGATGAGGCTAGCTTCGACAGCGCGTTTGCCCGCGCATTCTCCGACCGTGGGAGATGTAAGACTTCCGCGCTCTTGAACTTGGACAGCGCCGCTTTGGCGACGTCGAGATACCACTGCATTGCTTCCTCCCGCGCCTCGTAACTTCCCAGAAGTTGGTTGACAATGAGCTTCGAGTCGCTGAGGAGGCGCACGGACTCGGCCCTGAGCTCCAGGGCCAGCCTCAGGCCGTTGATTACCGCTTCGTACTCCTCCACGTTGTTGGTGGCCAGGAACTCGAACCGCAACACGTATTCTATGATGTTCCCTTCCGGAGACCGGATCGCGATCCCAGCCCCCCCTCCTGACTGTGTTGCCGATCCGTCCACATGGACTATCCATGCTTCTGGGACTCCTGACTGGACAGGGTGGAGGTGGTCAGTCGAAAGAAAAGATAAGGGCTGGGTGATTACCGTTGCTGGGCCTTCTCCCTCCGGGGGATGTCTTCCTTTCGTAGTGCATTCAGCAATGAAGTCGGCCAAGGCCTGCCCCTTGATGGCAGTGCGTGGCTTGAATCAGAGGTCGAACTCACTCAATTCCACCCCCCAATTCAGCATCCTTCCCATTCGATCGAATCTCTTGAGATTCTGCTCCAAGTGCGAGTCGGTCAAGACCAATATGGTGTGGGCTTGGAAGTAGGGCCTGAGCCTTTGCGCTGAGAGAACGAGGGCGTATGCTAGTTTCTCCATGGGTGAGTATCGCACCTCCGCTCCCTTCAAGACCCGGCTCATGTAGTACACCGGCCATTGCACCCCACCGTCTTCCCTGATCAGTACCGAGCTCACCGCTTCCTCCACGCGTGCCAGATAAAGGCTTATCGATTCCCCTTCTCGTGGCTTGGACAGGAGAGGTGGGCTACGAAGGTACTCCTTGAGATCCGCGAATGCCCTGGAGCAGTCTTCGTCCCATGGTATCGCCTTCCTGTTGTCTGACGGTTCTACGACCGCTTTCCTCAGAACTTTGAAGAAGGGGAGCGATCTCTCCACCGATTTGGATAGGAATCGCCCCAAGGCCGCGATGCGCCCATTCAGCCTTTGCAGTTCTTTGATCGTCGTTGGCTCCTGCATATTGATCAATGCCTCGATCTTGTCAGGGTTAGCTTCAATGCCACGGTTAGTTATCATAAATTCCAAGAATTTGCCGGATCTTACCCCGAACGTGCACTTCATGGGGTTGAGTCGGATGTTGTGTCGCCGCAATCGCTCGAAAGTTTCACGGAGGTCGATGACATGGTCCTCCGGCTTTCTCGACTTGACAAGCATGTTGTCGACATAGACCTCCAGGTTCCTCCCGATCTGGGAGTAAAAAACCTTGTTAACCATTCTCTGGTAGGTGGCCCCTGCGTTTTTCAAGCCGAAGGGCATCTTCTTGTAGCAGTAGGTTCCCCGGTCCGTCGTGAAGGCTGTCATCTCTTCGTCCCGAGGATCCATCTGGACCTGATTGTACCCTGAGTAGGCGTCCATGAAGCTAAGCATCTCGTACCCCGAGGCATTGTCCACAAGGTGGTCTATGCGCGGCAGGGGGTAGCTGTCCTTGGGACAGGCTTTGTTGAGGTCACTGAAGTCCACGCACATTCGCCACTTTCCGTTGGATTTTTTGACCATCACCACGTTCGATAGCCACTCCGGGTACCCGACCTCTCGTATGAAGCCTGCGTCGAGAAGACGCTCTACCTCCTCAGAGGCCGCCTTCATCTTTTCGCCACCCAGGTTTCGCTTCTTCTGCCTGACCGGCTTGAAGTTGGGGTCGGCGTTGATCTGGTGGACGATCACCTGGGGATTTATGCCGGGCATGTCCTCCAGTGACCAAGCAAAGACGTCAAGGTTCGCCTCCAGGCAGTCGACCAGTTGGCTCCTCAGGTCGTGGCTTAGTCCTCTCCCGATTGAGATGAACCTGCCCTCGATGTCCGTGACCGGGATCTGCTCTTATTCCTCCACAGGGGCGGGTCTCGGCCCGCTCCTTAAGTCAAGCGCGGCCATCTGGTTGACTAGACGATCCTCGGGTCCTTCCTCCTCCAGTTGGTAGCAGGTATTCGGTCTCCCCACGTCGCCTTCGACCTACCCCATCCCCCTTGGCGTTCGGAACTTGATAGTCTGATGAAGGGTCGAGACTACTGCGCCGATGGCGTTGAGAAGGGGTCGGCCGATGATTCCGTTGTATGCCGACCCGATCCCCAACACGACAAATTCTACCGCCATGCTCACCGAGTCTGGTGGGCCTCCGAATGTTACTGGGAGGCGGATCGTGCCGACGATGGGGGTGGAATGACCCGTGAACCCTACCACGGGACCTGAGCGAGGTTCCAAGTCTTCCTTCCATAGCCCCATCTTCTCCAGGGTTGACATGAAGAGGATGTCACAGGAGCTGCCGGTGTCGATGAGCAGCCGCCGTACCATTGATGTGTCGATGATCACCGACACCGCCAAAGCTGCGTCCGACCTACGCGCTGCTCCTGTCATGCCCGTCCTCCCGATCGGCAGGGCCGGCGAGGGCTTCTCGGTCTTCTCCTCATGGTCCTCCTCGCGCTGGGCCCGGGCCCTTTCTTGCCAACCATGGCGGGCCCTGTTGCCTCGTGCCTGAGCCTTGCCCTCCCTTCGCCGTGATGGGTGAAGCCGTGTCATTGCAGGTGTGGTTTGTTTTTCGTGGGATAGTTCGTTCCCACAGACGGCGCCAGATGTTTTAGAGTGTTTTCTCACTACAGTATCGTTGACCGTGGACTGCCCGGTCAACGTGGTCAAGGGGCCGATTAGGGTCCCTTGGGTGTGTCGAGCGCGTGTAGACGCGACGCGAATCAGAGATGTAGTCGACACAGAGCACGTCAGCTGGGCCGGGTCTGGATCCTCGGCCTCTGGGGTGCTGAGGGGAAGCCTCGGCCCGGTGTGAGGTGCTCGGACTCGGACGGTCGGACGACGAGGGGAAGCCTCGACGCCTTGGCTTGACGCGTGACCGACGCGGAGCTGAGGGGAAGCCTCGGATCGGACGGGTGCGCTCGGCCTCGATCAGTCGGATGACAAGGGGTAGCCTCGGTCGTCTCGCTTGATGCGCGGCCGGCATGGAGCTGAGGGGAAGCCTCGGTTCGGATGGATGCGCTCGGCCTCGGTCTCTCCTGGCGTCGGGGTGGCCTCGATGCCTTGGCTGATGCTTGATGGCGTTCGCCTGGTGTCGAAGGGAAGCTTCGACACTTGGATCTAACGTCTTCCTGAACAGACGAGAACACTCTTCAGGGAGGCCAGACCTTGGTTCCGGCCAAATCCCCTCCGATGCCTAAGTCAGATGACAGTCTGAAAGAGGTGGCTCGGTGGGGACGGTTCGACTCGAGAGGAGACCGGAACGACGTCCTCCGGCACGAGCGGGGGGGGAGGAGATGAAGTGGGGGAACTAGGTCGTTGATGGAGTACCTTAGGTTTTGTTACCTGAGATGCGGTCCTTTGTTCAGTCGTCCTCCTAGTCCTTTTATAGGCCTCTTGCCATGACTACCCGTCATCCACGTCCTTCGCCCACCCCCAATCGCGCCCCCTCGATCCGCCCCCCCACTTGCCACTCGCCCGCGCCGTGCCAGCACCTCCCCTTAATGGTCATAAAAGGGGCGGCGGATTTCGTGTGGGCGGTTATCCGTGGGTGAGTCGCACGCTTCCCGAGTCGGGCCTATTTGACGTTCGGGGGCCCTCTAGTGGGCCTTGTTGGGCGAGCCCGATCTCACAGATGGGCTTTTGATCGGTAGTCGGGTTTCTGGGCTCTTGTCTTTCAGGCTTCGGCCAAATAGGCGTAACAGACACACTTGCTAAGATTTGGTTATTATCATCATAGGTGTCATATTAGTGGCTACCTACCCAACGCTGACCATATTTAATTCCGGAGCTTCATTGTGTATCGTATCCTGGAAATTCGTGGTCAAACACTCGATTCCCACCTACCCACTTACCAAAGATGGAATATCACTACTGGTAGTGGTGTGGTGAGTGTTTCCTTGGGATGCAAATCATGTCCTTTGGTGATTTACAGACATGAACTCTATACAGACTTCGTTGTACTGGACACGCCCAACTTTGATGCTATTCTCAGTATGGATTGGTTCGGAACCTTCTAAGCTACTTTCGACTATCATAAGAAGAAGGTAGTATTTGAGATCTCCGACCATCTGGTGTTCGAATTCATCAGTAGAAGTCGTTCACTCGGACCTATCAAATTCCGGGCCCAGCAAAACAAAGTGATCGTCACATCTAAGCAAGTCGAACATGAGAAGCCTGCAGTGGTTCGAGACTTCGAAGATGTATTTTTGGAGGATATTTTTGGATTGTCGCCTGACCGAGCTCTGGAATTCAGCATCGACCTTGTGCCGAATACTCAAACGATCTCGAAGGCGCCTTATTATATGGCTCCTGTAGAACTTGAAAAGCCACGGAAGCCATTGGACGACCTACTGCAAAAAGGATTCATTCATCCTAGTGTATCTTCCTGGGGTGCACCTGTTCTGTTGGTCAAGAAGAAGGACGGATCGAGAAGAATGTGCATGGATTATTAGGAGCTGAATAAAGTCACTGTGAAGAATAAGTACTCGTTACCTCGCATCGATGACATCTTCCATCAACTTGGTAGATCACGAGTTTTCTCGAAGTTGGATTTCAGGAGTGGATACCATCAGGTGAAGGTCAAGAATAAAGACATCTACAAGATGACTTTCTGGACCATGTATGGACACTACGAGTTTGTTGTCATGCTGTTCGGTGTGACCAACGCCCCTACAGTATTCATGAATCTCATGAATCTCATATTCTACGAGTTTCTGGATAAATTCGTAGTGATATTCATTGATAATATATTGGCTATTTAAATAGCAAGGACGAGCATACCGAGCATTTGCAGATTATTTTGGAGACGCTTCGCGTCATCAGTTGTATGCCAAGTACAGTAAGTGCGAATTCTGGCTCGACCATATTGCATTTCTTGGACATGTGGTATCAGGCGAGGTATCTCTGTTGAACCAGAGAAGGTTTCATTAGTCAGTAATTGGCATACCCCTCGGTCGGCATAAGACATTATGAGTTTCCTAGAATTGGCAGGTTTCTATCGCCGATTCATCAAGGATTTCTCAAAGATCGTCGAGCCCATGACTTGATTTACGAGGATGGACGTCAAGTTTATATGGTTAGACTCTTGCAAGCAGGCATTTGGGATATTAAAAGCAAGGCTGACGTCTGCACCAGTCCTGGCTATACTAGATAGGACTGGAGGATTTGAGATCTCCTGTGATGCATTAGGCAAAGACCTTGGTTGTGTCCTGCACCAACATGGTCATGTAGTCACATATGCTTCTCGACAGTTGAAGATTCATGAGTTGAATTATCTGACTCACAACTTGGAGCTAGCCATTGTCGTCATTGCCCTGAAAATTTGGAGACATTTCTTGTTGCGGGGTGGAACCCGCGTACAATGAATTTGTATTAAGGGGAACCAAGGGCACTGTGGTTGTGTTAATGAGGGGATCAGGGCAGGCGATTAGACAAGCGACAAGTAGGGTGTTGAGGCTAAGCTTGTTGTTAGGGCTGACCACGGTGTTGGATCCGGTAGGATACAGTTGAAGGGGCCGGATTGCTGAGGCTGAGGGCGAGTGAGACCAGTGGCGACGAGCTAACCTGCGCAAGGAGCAACTCATCAGAAAGGTGGATTTAGTGTCAGTTGCGTCCTTGTACTAGGTTGTTTGTCATGTCCGATGAGCCAAGGATCCGACAGAGCGCCTCCCAGGGGTAGGGCCCTAGATGAGCCATCGGGTGTGGCTCCTGGATCGTCGGGGGAGAACGGGTGCACTTCTATCAACGCCTATGGTTGCACTGTCCGAACTTGCCATATGCACGATGTTCCTGGCGGACCGAGGGAGTGCGGGCAAGCGCCTCTGTCGGTGGTCGAGGCGGGTACGCCCATCTCCCTGTCATGTATGGCCCTTGGTTTGACTGGTGCCCTGCGGGCCTCCGAATTTTGGGCAAG